>PVIR01023016.1:0-27537 GCA_004026965.1 Petromus typicus | reverse complement strand
ACACACACACACACACACACACACACACACACACACACACACACACGGTGCTGACTGATGTATACACCCAACCCCGAAGCCTTATTTAGAGATGAAGGAAATGCTGACACGTGTAGGCAGTGCAGACTCTGACACGCTTCCTGACTCGATTCATATGTGAACACACACTAGTCCATGTCCTATTCACAACCAAGTGACACATCAGTGCCAGGCTGATGATTTAACACTGGCAGATCAAAGCACATCAGTGACACACACATGTGCATAGTACCAACACATGTACACACATGTGTCACATACACAGCTCATGGGAGTGGGGACGGTTTTCTCGGCGGAGAAGGTATGGAGGGGAGTCAGGGACCAAGAGGTGAGCTGGACCCAGAGGAGCCTGGGAGGCTGCCGCTGAGGGAAAGCCCGGCGGCCGCCTGGCCGCTCCAGTCCTTGCCCCTCACCGTGTCTGACCACGGCCAGGCCACTTAGCCTCAGTCGTCCTCAGCTTCCCCTCCGAGAAGCAGACAGCATCACCCGAGACACAGGATTATTGAGATGATCAAGTAAAGTGACTCATGGAAAGTGCCAGCACAAGGGCTAGGACCTAGGGGCTCTACTGTCCCCATGGCTCCTGAGCTCTGGGGACCTTGGCCAAGGGCAGCTCCTCCTTCCTGAGGCTGGGTCAGGAGCCTGGGGAGGGGCTCACCCTTTCTCTGCAAAGGAGTTTCAGCTCACAGGAGCCAACATAGGGTGAGGGGAGTTGCTGTGGACTGCTGTGTCCCCGAGAGTTCACCCCACATGATGGGTTGGAGAATTGGATGAGGTCAGGACAGGGGACCCTAACACGTCCTTGCCCTTACAGAACAGATACCAGAGAGCATGCTTTTCCCAGCAAGCAAGGGCCTGAGTATGCCAGGTTCCCCCCTCAACCTCCACGTGCCGGTCCCTGACCTAGATGTCCAGCAGTCAGAAGGGGGAGAAAATAACACTTGTGGTTTCAGCCACTGAGTCGGCGTCCTGTTGTCCTGGCAGCAGAGCTGACTGCCCTAGGCATGGAGGGCTGGTGTATCTGAGGCCGGGCTCTCTCAGCCACCGCTGCCTCTGGGGCTCAGACATGCGCTGTGTCTGATTTCCCCTTGGAAGACGCAGGCCTGGCTTGGCCGCTGTCCTTGGACCTGCTCCTGGGTCCTGACGTGATGGAGGAGTGGGGGTCACTGGTCCCCCTGGGTGAGTCTGGGGGTGGTGACAGGGAGGTGGCGTGCATCAGTGACTTGCCCTGTCTGTGGTCTCAGGGTTTGGGGTTAGACTCTGGCTGGGACTTCTGAGGCCATTTTCAGGACGTAGGAGGATGTGGGTCAGAACTTGAGAGATCTTAGTCCAGCTGGCTCCTCTTCAGGCTGCGTGTCCCCACCTCAGCCCAGCTGTTCCTGACTTCAGCCAGCCTTCTCTCATAGCGAGTGTAGCTACAGCTTCCTGACAGTCAGGGTGACCTTGTATCAGCTCAGCTGTGTGTCAACTTGAGCTCAGTTGTTCTGTCACATCTGCCCACCTGTTTCCTGCTAGTCAGATGTTGCCCTGTCAGCCAGCTGGCGGCTCTCAGTCAAGCCAGGTCCCCCACTCACCCGCTGGCTCAGCCACTCCCCCTCGCCCCAGCCGGCCCATTGTCCTCAGGTCCCCCCAGCCCCTTCCTCCACATCTGTTCAGCTTTGCTCCCAGCCACAGCAGCCCAGCTGTCCCCCATCAGCTGGCGACTGGCGCTTCTTCCTTCATGGGTGCAGGCCCCTGGGGTTTGGGCACTTCCCCCGCGGGTGCAGCGGGTGTGTTGGCCACTCAGGGCAGCCTCTGTGGTGTTGCTAGAGGGGTCCCTGTTCGGTCACCATTCGCCTCCGCATGGGAGAGACTTCCTCTTCCTGGGCACAGGGTGCCCCCAAGTGACCCCAGGCCTGTTCTGGAAGACCTGGCTTCCTCACCCCATCCCCAAGAGACCGAGGGCACCCAACACCTCTCACATGACTCCAGATGGCGAAACTCACTGATCTCTTTGCCACGGAGATGGGACTGACCCCTGGAGTCATCGGCACCTCGTCTGAGCGTCCGGAAGAGACAAGACAGATCGTGATTAAATATGCAAATTCAGGCAGATGGCAGAGTTGGTGATGGACAAGCTGTCAGGAGAGAGTGTCACTGTGTGATGTGTGCGAGCTGTGCGATGAGTGGGGGAGCCGTGTGGGGAGCCGGGGGGCCTGGGTGCTGGCCCTGTCTGCCAGCAGGCTGGGCTGCCAGGGTGGGGAGCATGGGGGGCAAGAGGGGAAGGATGGGTGGGGCCGTCTTGTGCAGTGGGCCTGCAGGGGCCTCCTGTGTCCACTCACTGTCCCTTTCCTGGCCTCTCCACACCGGACGCTAATTCCACCCACTCAGGGCTGGGACGGGAGGGATTCATTAGTATAATCTGCACCTGTATCTGTGCTCTTGCCATCGGCCAAACAATAAAAGACACAATATTTACACAACTTACTGGGGGAAGCAATATTGGGCCATTGATTTTGTGTCCCTCGGATTTTCACGGTCTAAACCTTAATGGTTTTTAATCATAAAATATTAGCGCCGCAGGGCACTTAGCCCTGGCACCTCGCTGTAGAAGGATGGACTCCCCCTCTGCAGCTCCTAGTGAGCGTGCCACGGAGGAGGGGCCACATCCTCTCCACCCTGCTAACCCAGGCAGCAGAGACTTGCAGGGGCTGTTTGGGCACAGCCGTGGGAGTCCCTGGGGGACAGGGCACCCTGCCTGTTAGGGTCCGAGTTTGAGAGTCAGGGCAGGTGTGAGTGAATGCACCCATTTTGAGGAGATGGAGATCTAACTTCATAGAGGGGTTTAGAAGCAAAAGCTTTCACCACGTCTCCCTTTACCAGATATACCCTGTCCCCCAGCTGGAGGAATCCTCCCCAGCCATCACCTGTCCTGTGTGGACTACTCCACAATGACTGGACCAGCTTGTTTTTGCCTCAGTATCTTCTGCGCCTTGCCCAGGGCTGGAGCATCCCTGGCACTCAGGGTCCGCTGAATGAGTGAGTGGATTGCTGGGCTCTGGGAGCAAGCTGTGGCATATTTCATTTGTTCCTGCATTGATTCATTGATTGATCGCCCAGTTTTTTCCTGGTGTCTGAGGCGGGTCAGCCCCAGGCCCTGCCCACATCTGGCGAGGGTGGCTCAGGGTAGGTTGGTAGGGAGAGGGTGGGCTAGGAAGGCCGTGCACCAGGGCTCTGAGCTTCTGAATGTGGAAAACCACTCAGAGGAATCAAACAGTAAGATGCCAAAAGCCGATGGTATCATGTCACCTCCCTTCCTGCTTCCCTTCAGGGAGACTTCCTGGAAGAGGAGGTCTGGACAGCGCTTGCTTGTGCGTTAGCATGGGCGGGAAGCCCCAAGGTCTGCCGGGGGGGGGGTTTGGATGCTCAGTGCAGAGCAGGAGGTAGGTGGAGACTGATAACAGGTGCTGTTGTTTATTTTCCTGGACAGTAACCTCTGTGCCCGCCTCACTCTGCTACCCCTTCCAGTGCCTATGGGGAAGTCGATAGCATTGGATTAAGCCACAAGAAGGCTGAGAGCACAATTGGAGAAAAAATAAAGATAATTAAAACTAATTCCAACTCTTCCTGGAGAAATCAATTTCATAATTTCAGTGCTTCCCTAAACCTGCTCTGGCGCTGAGCAAAGGGCATGCGTGTATGGCACAGATGCAGGTGTGTGAGTGAGGTTCCGGCTCGTGTGCAGGTTTCACATACCCCTGGCTTATGTATATCGAGCTGTGCACAAGTGTGTTGGGCAGCAATTCCTGCAGGTCTCTGTTGTACTAACTTGCAACTTCATTTGTGACCCTGGGGGAAGAGGTGCAGAAGGGGAAAGAGAGTTGGGGTGGCTGAGTCAGGCGAGTCTCCTTTGCAGACAGTGAGGTCCTCTGTCCCCTGTGACAAGCTGCCTGAGACATTCACACTCCTGTACACGTGTAGAGACTCGAGGCCCAGAGCGTGGAGGTTGCTGTGGGGCACACAGCAAGTGACCTGCAGAACTGGGACTTGGGTGTTGGTCCCTGGGCCTCCTTCAGGGCCGCAGTATCTCTCTGGACAAAGGCAGCCAGGGTGCAGGAGCATGGTGGGCCAGAGGGTTAACCTCAGCTGTGGGTGGCTGTGTTGGCCCTGGTGTCACAGGGGACAATTTCTCACACGGACCTCATGGTTTATCGCCTGGGGACTTCCTGTGTGGTCACTGGAAGGAGCGTGCCAGGCCAGGAGTCCAGCCCACACTTCCACCCTTTGTGAGCATGCTTAGTGCAGGGTCTGACCTGGTGCACTGTGGTCTTCCTCTAACATAGGGCTAGCATTCTGGTGAATCTCTGAACACGGAGTGAACTCTGCAAAAAACGAAGCCAGGAAAACTGCCCAAGGGGAAGCTAATCACTCTGAATGAATGGATGTGCTGTGTGTCTGAGCCTGTGTCCTTGGCCACTAAAGGGGGCAGTGTCTTCTCCACGGCCGCTGCTCCACGGTGCTGTGAAGAGCGTAGAAGTGCCCAGTGACATGCACCCTTCTTGTAAGGCCCTGAATTTCCTGAAAAGGTAGCCCAGGGAGCCAGGAAACAGCTTGTATCCACATGGCTGCCTGGGAGGAGTGGTGTGGATGGAGAGGTGTCCCCTGGTGCCCCAGGGTATTTCCATCCTTGGCACATCCTTCCATGGTGGGCCTGGGAGCCAGAGCCCTGGAGCTCCCCGGCCACGGATCAGTTCCTTCAGTGCCCAAAAGATGGCAGCATCGGCGAGCAGGAGCGGAGTGAGAGCTGGTAGGAGGGGGCTGGGCTGGCCCAGGTGATGGTAGCCATTAGCCTAGGTCCTCAAGTCCCACTGCCTTCTTGTCTGAGAGCAGGACAGGGTCGGGTGGGGAAGAAGGTGCCTTGAGAATTTGCGTTGGGAGGGAGACTTCTTTTCCTGAGACAGACGCTCTGGGAGCTAAAGGCTTCCAGCTATTGGGTCTGGAGTTCAGGGCAGGACAGAGTGGCCACAACCCCACACAGATCCTCACATCCGTGGAGCGGAAACTCTGGGGTTATTGGTGGGAGGAGAGGCAGCAGGGCAAGAGGCTCCTGGGTGAGTGAGGCTCCTCAGCGTGAGTTGGGGCTTTGGGCTCACTCTGTTCTCTGCCCCATCTTCCTAGTGGCCGTTCTCTCTTCTTTCCCAGGAAGCCAAGAGGAGCACACGGGAAATGTCAGAATCTCATTAAGGCTGCCAATGGGGAGCTGCAGAAGTGGGGGGTTCTAGGCCAGGGTGTTTCAGGGTTGAGGCGGCTGTGAAGATCCTGCAAGATTCCTGTGTCCTTTGCCAGGCCTGATCTAAGGTGCTGGGTGCATGACGGCATCCTCACCCCTGTCCTCTTGCACTTCCAGGGCTGGGAGCTGGGAGAGTTTGGTGTGGAAGGCAAGGAGGAGGGTGAGCACCACTCCCTCCCAGGGGACTGGGAGTCAGCAGTGAGTGAGTCCTGACTGGGGTCTGTGTCACTCACCTGTGGGATCTGGGGGAGGCTGCCCAGAATGAAGGTGGGCAGGATGGGTGGTGGGCAGTGACAGTGCCCAGGGCTGGGACGAAGGAGACCTGAGGGCTGCCGCTGACTCCTGGTGACCTGCAGCTTCTCACCTCAAGAACATAGAGCCATGGTGGTAAACAGAGGTTGGTTTATAACCTAGTAAATAATAATAATAATAATAATAGCAATAACAATAATGGCTCCTTTCCACTTACAGGCTTACATGGGACAGAGCATTTAAAGTGGATCATTGTATTTAACACTCATGAGCCCTTAACGAGGAAAGGAAACTCAAAGAGGTGAGTGATCTGGTCAAGGCCTTACCCCATGGAGCAGGATCTCAGAGCCAGAGCGCCCAGAAGTCAGGCAGCAGTGTGGGGGACAACATCCCTTTCCTAGTGCCTTCCCAGAGGCTTGGATTTAGGTGAACAGAAGAAAATTCAAAGGTATAAAGATTGGAGACACCTTGTTAAATTTGAATATCAAATGACAAATATATTTTAAAATGTAAATATGTTTCATGCGATATTTGGACCGTGCCTATACTAGACAATTGTATGTCATGTATCTGGCAACTCTGGTGAGTAAAGTGCATGTTATTGTGGATTTACTACTTCTCAGGCACTGAGCTGAAGGTAGGGCATGTGGGGGTCATGTCCAAGCTTTGTCCCAGATGGCTAGTGACACCTCTTGGGAAGTTTCTTCACCTGACAATGGAGCAGAAGGACCCCTCCTCCTCGCCTAAGAAACGATGCCAGCATCCTCTGTCCAGCTGAATGTGGTGGCTTGGAATCATCCAGAAAACTGTGCCAGTGTGAGCCCTGGGTTAGTCCGTAGGTGCCAGGCTGAGCTCAGGCCTAGCTCCATCTTCAGGGCACTCATGCATACTCTGGGTGCATCTCTGCTTCTGGCTCCATAGATGCCCATGAGGAAAGGCTGGCGTCCTGGCCTCACAGGGAGCCAGCAGTCACTTATACCTCTTCCTGATCAGAGAGGAGCCCGAGAGACCTGTGTTTACAGCCCAGGGCCTCCCTTGTCCAGACCAAGGAGACCAGAGTCTTTGTTTTCTCATCTGGTGTTTGGAGGGAAATAATCCACATCTCACAGTCATTGTGAGAATGAAAAGAAATAGCAGAGAATGGACATTAGGACTGACTACCTCTGTCCTGCTACCAGCTTCATCCTGGGACCAGGAACACAGATCATGCCACTGACAGCCTGGGCCCAACTCCCTGAAGAGAGGGTCCCTGTCACCATCAGTGTCACCTTTTTCCATCGGCCATGGGTGGAGGATTGCTTAGATGACCCGCAGTTCCTAGTGTAGTGTGAGGTGAGACTTACCTGTCAGAGGTAGTGACAGGCACGCTCCTGTATTCCCGTAAATAATGGGACACAGCTATACACTCAGCACACACGCGATCTCTACACACCCTCTTGGACAGGAGGTGTCTCATTCATCTCGTGACCCTTGCCAGATCAGCCTGCTGTCCACTGTCAGCCGTGGTCATTGTCACCACTCAGGCTGCTCTGCCTTAGTCTTGGGCTTTTGCTCCCATGGGCTGAGTTACAGGCTTACAGAGAGTCATTTGTGTCTATTCTCAACTTGTTTGTGCCTGTGGTATTGTTATTGAAATTGTGTAATTCAATTAAATAATAAATAAACCAAAATAGTGTGAAGACACCAAAAGTTGTTGTTTCTATAAAACAAAATTGAAGTCTTTAGAAAGACTCTAGAAAGGTGAACTGCTAAAAAAAATTGATGTCAAATTAGGTGTGGATAAGCAACTGTAAGACAAGATTGGGAGCAAAATTGTAAAAATCTAGAAGATATGACACTCATATTACTTTACAAGAGTCTTTTAAGTTCTTGCTCCACTTTAGAGAAATTGAAATTGGAAATCGAGGATGATGTGTTGTGGAGTTAGTTTACCCAGGAAAGATGAAACAGCTCCAATCAGCAGACTCATAAGCAGAAAAAAGACTTTGGCCTCGCTTTAAAGAACATTTAAAAGACAAACTACTTGTGTCCTCTAATTTGAAATGAAATGGCCATCTGAAGGTGTGTTTTTGTTTTCTTATGTTTTTTCCCAGAACCAATTTTTTTCTCGGAGTCCATACCCAAACTAATAGTGTTAGTTTAACTGGAAAGCATTTCTGCACTAAAAGACGCCTGTACGTGCATGCACAACATACACAGTCACACACCCTCATGAGCATCCATGTACACACACATATACCCACACACGTACCCGCCCCTGCACACACACATACACACATACATGCACTCACCCAAACTGTGTGCAATCTATACACAGACACCTAAGTATACATACTCTCATACCCCCAGGCTCACACATCTATTCACAGACACACCCTTGGGCCCGTGTACGTGTATGTGCGTGCGCACACACATTCACAAGCTGAAACCATTTTTTTCCTTGGCAAGAACAGCCCAGGCAGTAAGCACAGGTTGGTTTTTTAATCAGAAATTCACCCTTTGGTGTTCTTCCCCTCTCGGCCAGGTGGGGGGCTGGGAGGACAGTAGGGGGTGGGGGAGGAGGAGCAGTGGAAGAAGGCACGCATCCAGCTAGATTCATCTCCTGGCACCGTCTGGGGAGTCTTGTGGGGCTGCAGGAGAGCTGGGTTCCAGCTGCATTATTGAGTGCGCTGCTCTGCTTTTATCTAAAATGCAGCCAGGGCTGCCTGGGAAGGAGTTTCTAGGAGCTCAGCATGGGGGCTGGGGCTGCCTCTCCTGCAAAGAGAAGGGCAGTGGGCCCTCTAGGGACCAGGCACAGCGTGGGCCTGCTTGGGCAGCCTCCCTCTTGCTGGGCCCGGGAGACCCCTCTGAGGTCTCTGATTTGGACTACCAAGCCTGGTCTTGGCTCTCAGGCGCTTCCTCCCACTGACTGCTTCTGAATCAGGCCAAAGGATCTGCGTTGATGACTCTGATGAGCACCCGGGTTTGGGGCATCTGTGATGGGGAGTATTCCACTACCATACCAAATCTCCTTGGGGCTCCCAGCAATATGCTGTCTTCCCAGTGCCCTGCAGACCCTGTTCCATCTTGGCTAGAGCTTGGGAGGTTTCAAATACATGCAGAGAGTCCTGCTGGACATCTGG
Organism: Petromus typicus; assembly: GCA_004026965.1. Taxonomy (NCBI): domain Eukaryota; kingdom Metazoa; phylum Chordata; class Mammalia; order Rodentia; family Petromuridae; genus Petromus; species Petromus typicus. Next base: position 18,855 of record PVIR01023016.1, on the reverse strand, counting down.
GAGCTGGCAGGGATCTCACACATGGGACTTCTACTCTATACAAAGGAACTCAGAGCATGGGAAGGAAATGATTGTCCAAGGCCATTCACAGAGCCAGTGGAGTGGCGGGGATTCAAACCTGGGCTATCTGGCACCAAAGCTTCTGCTTTCTACGTCAGGATAGACCTCATGTGTGTTATCAAAACAAATATCCCTGAGTCTCATTGGCTTAAAACAACACTGGTTTCTCTATTTCTGCTACGGGGCAGCAAGGGTCAGCTGCCATCTCAGACTTAGTTGCTGCACAGAACAGAGCTCTGCAGTTTCCACTGGCACCAGAGAGACCTTGCCACTTCTGTTTGCACTTATTGGCTGGAAGTGGTCACGTGACTCAATCCCAGTCACAGGAGGCGAATCCCACCGGCTGCCATGTGAACAGCATGTATCATATCCGCTGTCAAACAGCTGCACATGACCACGAGGCCCAGAAGCCCACTTTGTCCCACCCCAGGCTCGAGTTGCCCTTTTCTCCTCTTAACCTAGGCCCAGCCTCTGCAGCACCATCTCCTGCCGCTCTGTCTCCGTGCTCCCTTCCCCCTTTCCTCCCTGTAGCCCACCTTCTCTCCCTCATGTTTCAGTGGGCTTCAGGTTCCAGGCGTGGCTTTGTTCCTAATCACTGCGTGGGGTGATGGGACCCAGCCTTCGTCAGGTGGGGCTCAGTTTACCTTTCTGCAGCCTGGGGCTCTGCCTGTGCACGTTGGCCCCCACCAGCTCTTGTGGGAAGCGTGTCTGGAGGCCGATGCTTGTTGAGACAACAGACCTGGGGGAACAGATTTTATTTTTCCTCCTTTCCTGTCCCTGTTTTAGAAAAGCCCACATATGTTGGGCCTGAAGGCAGCCCACGCGTCCTGTGAGCTGAAGGGGCTGCTACCGATGCCAGGAAAACTTGGAGGAGGGTGCCCCCCAGTATGGGCCAGGGCGGCCCTGTCTCTTTACTCCCACGGGGCGGGGAAGCTCCCAGAGCAGGGCGCGTGGCACTGGCCAGTGTGGCAGCTAGAACCCTGTCAGCCCCTGCCCTCACCTGGAGCCACCCAGAGGGAGCTGTGTAGCTGGAGGGGTGTAGGCTCAACGGCTGGAAGGACTTCCTGGCAGAGGCAGTCCCGGCACGGGGGAGTGCAGGATGAGAGAATCTTCTCTGGTAGATGTTTAATTTTTAATTAGTCTGCAAAGCTTAAACATTTCTTACATTTCTAAAATTTGTTTTTAATGTTGCAAAATAATATGTTCTCATTATAAGAAACAAAACACAAGGTTACAGAGTGTAGGGCAAGTGCTCCTCCCTCCTCCCGGCTCACCCCAGGGGCAACCCAGACAGCAGTGAGCTGCGAGTTCTTCCAGAACTTTCCCCGCAGACATGCAAATGAGAACACAAGGTTTTATGGGGCTTTGCCACAAAAACAGGATGATATTTTTATTTAAGAATTGCTCTATAACCCACTCACTCATCCTTGCTCTCTTTTGGGACATGTATGCTGAGTCACTGGTCTTGCCTTAGAGGCCTTTCGTGGGCCTCCCTGCCAGGGTCTTACCTTGGCTGGAGGGGACGGTCCCTGCTGTCTCTCACGGAGTAGTCCTTGTACGGCAAATGTTTTCCCTTCCTTTCTCTTCCCTTCCCCTTCTTCCTTCCTTCCTTCTTTCCTTTCCTCCTCCTCCTGCTTCTTTTTAATAGTACTAGGAATTGAATCCAGTGAGTGCCAAGTTGCAGCCTTCATGTTTTACATTTTGTTTTGTTCTTAGACCATCTCACTACATTGTCCAGGCTGCCCTCAGACTTGCCTTCCTCCTGCCGTAGATGGCCTCAAGCCCAGCTCCTTACGTGGTCCTGAGTGCTCTAGGCTGGCTTTACGCACTCTAGACTGAATGACGCAGCGCCTCTTCCAGGACCTCCTCCCCCTCAGACGCCAGGACCCTGGGTGCCCTGTGCTCTGCCCGTTCACCCCCTGCGGACCCCCCTCCAGAGCAAGGCCCTGTTGTGTCCCTTGGCTCACCCGAGCCCCTCCAGTGTGAGGACAGGTGAGGCTCACGTCTGTAGCTGTGGTTTCCTGCCCATGGAGAACACTGGTTCCACAAAGGATGAGAGCTTCCTGCTGGCCCTGCACAGATTCCGGGCTCAGGCTGAGGCTGGGCTGGGGTCTCCCCCAGCCTTATCTTTTTCTAGAATGGGCAGAGTTGGCCCTGCCCCCACCAGGCTCCATGCTGTCTCAGCAAGAGAACCTGCACGTGTATCTGAGGGAGACTCAGAACCTTGCCAGAGAGAGGGACGGGTCTCTGTGCATCCCTGTCAGCTTGAGTACCTTCTTGGATGGGGAGCTCACTACCACTCTCACAGCCCCTTCCTGTCCGCTGGGCAACAGCAAAGAGCCGAGGTGGAAGTCACAGCCGATCAGCCCAGCCGGGGCTACTAGACACCAGCCGGGCAGCTCTTCCCACCTGTCACAGAGGCAGAAAGTGCATCCAGAAAGGTCGGGCGGCTGGGCAAGTCACATAGTGACCTCACCCTGGGTCATGCTCTTTGCCCGTCCTAAAGGAGCTGGCTCTGGCCGCATGGGATGTGTGCGTATATGTCTGTGTGTGTATGTGATTATGTGTATGTATGTGTGTGTATATGTATGTATGTGTGAGTGTGAGCATGCATATGTATGTGTGTATATGTGTATATGTGAGCATGTGTGTATATGTATGTATGTATATGTTTGTGTTCGAGGGTATATGTGTGTGTATGTCTCTCTGTGTATGAATGTGTGTATGTGTGAATGTGAGCATTGTGTGTGTGTGTATGTGTGAGAGAGAGACCCCCTCCCCTTCAGACTCTTCTCACGTCGGGTAGGGCAGGAAGCCCCTGGTCGGGGAAAGCTGCCACCCGGCCCCACCCCCACCTCGCCGGCTCCTTCCCGGCCTCCTCTCGTTTTTCCTCTGAAAGGGAAAAATTAATAGAAAATGTAAGTGAGCAATCTCGCGGCCGAGGCGCGTTTTCATTATTTGCGGCTGGGGAAGGCAGGCTGGGGCGAGGATCCCAGCGAAGCATGGCTCCTGCGAGCCGAGCCCCGGGAGATAATTGAGCGGCGGCGGCCGGGGCGGCGGGCAAGGGGCGGCGCGGCGCGGGAGCTGTATGATCATTAGAATTTACATGACACATTAGCCAGAAGTGGCAGCGTTCATCTTTCTAACCAAATCTCATTTACCAAATGAGCAGCCGACACTTGTTTCATCAGCGGGCTTCATTATTCGCGGCCTGCGGCTCTAAGCCTGTGGGCGTGGCAGGCAGGGCCTCTGACATTTACCGAGTGTCAGCACGGAGGTGCCCGGTGATCTCTTGCGTGTTACTGCAGGCTAACGATATTATACCCATTTTATGGATAGGGAAACCGAGGCCAGAGCAGTGATGCTGTAGTTGAGTTTTGCTCTGCTCTAGCAATCCTACTAAACTGCAGAAGGTGAGCTCTGAAGCTAGAGTTCCGGGTTTTGGATTTTGGAACTTCCTCTGGCCAGCTGTGTGGCTTTGGGCAAGTTACTTACCGGTTTGAAGCGCCCTCCTCATCTGTGGAAATGGTATAAATAATGGCACATCTAGCAAGGCTGTGGTTAAGACTAAACACAACAGAGGACAAGTGATTAATGGTGAGTAAGCTTTAATCACTTGTGTTTCTTGATTGCTGTTAGCTATTCTATTAGTATTTTAGCTTTTCTCAGTGGTGTTAACCCCCAGTTGCAAGGTGTGCTAAGCAATGCTCATTTTCTTTCTTTCTTTTTTAAACAATACTCATTTTCTTTTTCTTTTTTTCCCCCCTGGGGCTCAAGGAGGCAAATTGCTTGCCCAAGATCACCCAGCTCTGAGTAGTGAAAATGTTTTTTCTTTTTAAAGATGAAATTCTTTTTTTCTGGTACCAGGGATTGAACGCTGAACCTTGCGCTTGCCAGGCAGGTATGGTGCCACTGAGCTACATCCCTGGCCTTGAAACTGTTTTGGGCTGGAACTGGGTCCCTCTGAGATAAAAACTTGTGCCTCTCTGGTCACAAGAGTTGCTTTCTTGCTCCCAAAAGGAGCGTTCCTTCCATGCAAGGTGCTGAAGTCCTGTCCATCTGTTCCAGCGGCTCCTCCAGCCTCTTTCTGCCCCGCCCCTCGGCCCAGGAAACTTGCAGGGGGGGCGGTGGGGGCGTCTGCTTCTGCCGGGGAATGTCTGCCAAGCCAATCACTCAGGCAGACAAGCACCGGGGCGTGGGTTAACAACAGGGAACCCCTGAGTGAGCACCTACTATGCACCGCGCCCTGGGGGAGACAGAGATGAATGAGATGCCACCTCCAATGACAACACAAAGGGTGTCCCCTGACAGCACATGATTAATTGCCGGAGGAACTGTGCCAGCGACAGCAGGGCTGGAGTCTAAGGAGGGCCTGCTTTGAACCAAGAGCTGAGTCTCAGCAGGCCCCTGGGACAGGACCTTGTTCACCGTCCCACAGGGATCTACAGAAAGCCTACTGTGCGCCAGGCACTTTTCTGAGTGCATGAGGGTGTTTCCGGGAACGAGGCAGCCAAAGTCACTCCTCCCACAGAGTTTACAATCCTCAGGAGATGACAAAGAATAATGATCTAAAACCATAAAGAAGCTAATTTCCAGTGGTAAGTGTTTGGAAGACAGGAGAAAGGCCGGTGGGGCAGGAGGAAAGGGAGGCACAGTGAGACTCCGAGTTCAGAGGAGGCTCCCAGGGGGGGAGGAGGTGGGTTTGAGCAGTGACCCGCACCTTCCAGAGGGGACATAGGTTCTGGGGGTAAAAAAGAGCTCGGGAAGCTGTAAATACCGTCTGGGGTGAGCATGACTGGGGGATGGTGTAGGATGAGATAGGTGGGGACTCAGGCGCCACCCTGTGGGGAACATCTGTGGAGCATACCTCTTCCAAGTGGCCTTTTTCTCCCCTGAGGACCTCTTTGCCTCTCTTTTCCCCTCTTCTTCAACCCTTTTGCCCTAAAGCTCCCGTCAAATTTTTGCTTTGACTATGCCTTCCTTTTGAGATCTCTTCCCTGTGTCTCTTTGGTCAACTCCTGCCTTCCCCCTAGGCCCAGCTGAAAAGCCACTTTCTCAGGGAAGATGGACATCCCTTTTCCGAGTCCCTGGATCCCTGTGGTCTCTCTCTCTCTCTCTCAGACCGAAGAACGCAGGAAACAGTATTAAAATCAGTTTCCAGGAGGTGGGGCTTTATCCATAATGAATCAAAGAACCACAGCTTCCCTTTTTGCCCGTGCTCTGTAACTTCTGAAGGGGCCCCTGGCTGAGACTGTAGCTGTGGGCCTCCGGAGCCCCCACTCCCTCCCCCGAGGCTGGAAGGGGGTGGAAGAGGATTTCCCCAGCTGTCCCACCCCCAGGGGGTACCTAGATGGGGAGGTGGCTGGCCCGAGGGCTCTGCAGCCTGACTTCGGTGCGCCAGAAAATGACTTGGAGATGCTCTATCAAGCACAAGATATAAATTGCAGGCAGTTTTAAACGTTTGGAGAGATTGCTTTTTGAGTGGCAACCTGCATCTGGGTGTATTGAGGGGGGTGGGGCAAGGATTCATTTACTTTTCTCTGTTCCCTCTCCGCCTTGGGGCTCAGTTTCTTTTTGGCCCAGCGGGACCCCATCTCATCTGGAGAAAGAGTCAGGGGCTCAGGGAAGGTGAGGATTGACTGGAGGGGTTTCATCTGTGACCTCTCACTGTGCGGAGGCCCTGGCCAGGGAGCCAGTGGCCAGGCAGAGAGCATACTGGTCCCAGCTGCTGGTGGGCAGAGCGGCTCTTGTCCCCATCTCAAAGAAGACAGGGTCTGGCTGGCTTTCAATGCTACACTGACTTCCGAGGCATTGATTTGACTGCATTTTTTCCCATCTTAGCCGACTCATCAAATTCCGCAGAGGCCCGCTGAGCCGTTCAGCCCAGTGTCCTGGTTTTCTAGGCCTCACTGAGCGTGGGCTGAGCCTCTGTGTTCAGCCACTGGGTCCACTGGGCTTGGGGTGACTGGGAGGAGGGTGGTCTGTCAATCAGGGTGATGGCAGTGGGGGCAGCTGCTGACCCTGGAAGCAATTATTCATTTGTTTCTTCATTCGTTCATACAAGAAATGTATGTGAGTGTTACACAGTGCTAGGTATGCTTGGAGCTCAGGCTCGGGAATGCCAGAGGAATTCAGCTAGAGGGTCTGCCTTTGGGGCCTTTATTCCTTAGCCTTAGCCTAGTTTTCTTTTTTCTCTTCCTCCCTCTCCTCCCTCCTACTCTGTTTCCTTCTCTCTCTGTTTTTTTTTTTTTTTTTTTCCCGCCTTACTGGGGATTGATCCCAGCCTTCCAAATCCTGTATGAATCAGGTTTTTTTTTTTTTTGTTTGTTTGTTTTTTTGTGGTCCCAAGGATTGAACTAGGGCCCTTGTGCTTCCAAGGTAGGTGCAGTACCACTTGAGCTAAATCCCTGGCCCCCTGTAAAGCGCATTAAAGACAACTTTCTCCTGGCTCTTGGCAACTTCCCGAGCCTTCTGTGTCTCAGTTGTGCTGTGAGAGAGACAGGCGCTCGGAGGGTTGCTGCCAGACTGAACAGGACCCATGCCTGGCGCCTGGCACCTGGGAAGGACACAGAGCCATTGCTTCTAAATTCCCCGCCCCTTGGTGTGCAAAGTGAGACAGCAGCCAGGCCGCACCTTCCACAAGGGCAAGGATTACAACTGCCTTGCTCCCCACTAAATTCCAGCCCCAGCCCCAGGCTGGGCACATGGTAGGGAAACAGTAAGCGGCTTTGAATGAATGATATGAATCTAGTACCAGCTACCTCTATACCGACCTCTTTGAATTCTCCCATCTGAGCTTGAAAGTGAGTGACCAGAGGTGTTGGGTGGGACCCGGGGAGCAGAGCAGGGTACCAGCAGGAGTCCCCAGCAGGGAGACCCAATCAGCTTGCTGGGAAGATGGGAAGGAAAACGTTGTGGGGCTGTCCTTTGGTGGCCCTGAAGCAAAAGATGGCTTCTGTGGGTCTCAGGGCTCCTGGTGTGCATGGGGCTGGACAGGAGAGGGGGTGGGGAAGCGCTCTGCGATCCCCATTCTCACCCCTGACCTGTGGAAGGAACCCCTGGTGGTGGGAGTCACAGCACTCCCGCCAGGCTTCCCTGGCTTGCTCGGAGAGCTGGTTACAGTTTGAGTTAATGCTCCTTAGAAGGAGCGGATGAGTCCCTAAGGGGCCTTTCGGGAGATTACAGATCACATTCAAACCAATCCACCCCGGAGAGGGAGAGGGGGGACAAGCACGCTAAATCAGCTTTTTGAGCCCAGGAAGCCAGGAAACTGGGCGTGGGCCAGAATCAGCTCCAGAACGGGGAAGGGAAACACTCACAGGGGGCAGGGTGTGCGGTGCCCCCCTGGCCTGTGTATTCACCTTGCCTCACCTTGGCCTGTCTGGTAAGATGTATTATCAGCCTATTTGTCAGATTAGACAGATTCAAATACTATAGAGGGGAAGGGGCTTCCATGAGGCCGTGTAGCTCTGACCACGCCGTCTGGCCCCGGAGCACTGCCCCTGACGACCGTGCTGCGTGGTGTAGCTGGACCTAATGCTGCCACAGGAAGTGGGGCTGCTGTGGGGCTGGGATGATGTGGAGGTCCAAGCTGTGTGGGGAGCTGGGTGGAGCTCAGGCTTGCGAGGGCAGACCCTGTTCTTGGTGTCTGGCAGGCTTATGAAGGAATGACACACGAGACGTTCTTGGAAGTCCCACCTCCCTGGGCCTAGATTCAGACTTGACCTCAGATTGAGCCTCAGGACCTAATGCAAATTCTAGTCTGCAGGCTGCAGCTCCAACAAGGCCAGAAACCTTCACCTGCCTGGTTTAGGCACCTGAAGTCCCAGGCCACTTTGCATACACATATGCAGTGCTTTTATGAGTACCTGCAGAATAAAACTTATTTTGGGCCATATATAAGTTCCTTTATCTCTGCCACATGTGGGTACTGAGGTAGACAAGGTCTCAAGAGAGAAGCAGCCAGGGCTGGGAATGTGTAGCCTTCCTGGGACCTGGGACAGGACTGAATGGACTGTGTGAAGGTGGCATTGCTACTTCTCCCGGGGCTGGAGAGGCTGGTCTTCTGTGGTTCCATGAGGGCTGGAGCTTGCCCTCTCTTCACTCTGGACTGGACTTTAAAGCACCCCCTTCTCTGTTTTGGCTGTCTCAGCTCACAGAATCCTGCCTTTGGCAGGGGTGACCAATAAAACAAAAAAATCACTAATTGCAATGTATGGGATGGAAACAAAAGACAACATCATTTGTATCTCCTGCAGCCTTTTCAAAATTTTATATCTGTGGCTTATTGGTTCACTTTTGAATAATAAGTCCATTTTAAATGATCACTTTTAGGTAGCTAATAGATTTCAATTACAGAATTAGAGTATATAGTCCCATGTAATAATCCATTATTCAAATTTGAGTGGCTGTTGAATGTGAGGCTCCCTCAGTCCGAGCAGCTGGCAGACTGCAAGGGTACAGGGATGTGGCTGCTCCAGGAGACCCCTCCCGGTCAGGGAAGGGGGTGGAGGAGGGGAAGGAGCAGTGAGAGCCTTTCTTCCTCTGGTCTGGATGGGCCTTTGATTCCCAGGACTGGCTGAGGGGCGTTGCCTTATTTCCTCCCCTTCCCATGTCCCTGGGGACCACTCCACACAAATTCTTTGCTCTTGAATCCCTGTTCTTCCTGTCAGTACTTAAAATGGTCCAACCCTCTTCTCCCCTCACGCTCCTGCACTGAACATTTACACAGCCTTTGTCTCCAAAGGTGGGTAGGCTTCTCCTAGGCAGTGGCTTCCTGTCTGACCTAGACTCCTTGTTAGTTTTCTCAGGTGGGAGGTGGACACCCAGGACTGAGTCTGGGACCAGGTCCGACCTCCACTTCAGTGAGTGGCATGTGTTGTATCCTGGGGCTTCTGTGAAAGGTTTTCAGCTCCCCATTACATGTTTCAAGTGCAATCCTGCCTGCTGTGCAACACTGAGTTGACAACATGTTGAGCTCCGGATCTCCTGCCCCGCCCTGCCCACTGGCCATCAAGTAATGGACTATATTTTCAGGAAGGAAGTGGGCAGTCAGGTTAACCTGTGAATTCCAGTTCCACCCTTCACTAGATGTAAGATCTTTTTTTTTTTGAGACAGGGTCTCGCTTTTGTAGTTGAGGCAGGCCCTGAGCTCAGACTTGAACTCCCAGCAATCCTCCTGCCTCTGCCTTGCAAGTGCTGGGATTACAGGCACGAACCACCACGCCTGGCATTGTTTATGTGGTTACCAGGAATCGAACCAGGGCCCTTGCACTTGCAAGACAGGCGCTGGAACCACTGAACTAAATCCCTGGCCCCAGATGTAAGATCTTGACAGGTGTTTTATCTTTAGTTTTGTCATTTGTAGAAGGGAGATATCTGAACTTACCTTATAGATTATTGAGAAAAATAAGAGGAGATAATCAAAAGTCCTGGACTAAGGTGCCTGGCCAGAGTGAACACTCCACAGATACCAACATGTTATTCTTATTATCCAGACTGTGGGGAGCAGTGGGGTGATTGCTGAACGCATAGGCTGTGGAGTTTGGAGCAAGACATTGCTGGTTCAACTTGGCTCAAGCGTTGTGACCTTGAACAGACTCCTTTCTTTGAGTCTCAGTTTCCACCACTGTGCAATGGGGCTTTCACTGTCCCTTCCTGCCTAGGTCTGCTGGAGAGATTTATTGAGATAGTCTATAATGCATGGAGCCCAGGGCTTAGTTTATGGTAGGCAGTTGATAAAAGATAGTCATCATAGTCTATTACTGACAGGAGACAGGATTTTCCCGGAGTTCTAGGAAGTGCCAGTCCTCACTGACACCCCTTTAAATCAGCCACCTTCCCCTGTCTTATCCATGCCACTTTAATCACCCAGGAAACGGCGAAGAGACCCAGTTATAACTAGGAAGCCCTTGATTTATAATTACTGCCCCTCACAGGCAGTAATTTCTCCTCCACCACCCCGTCCTGGTCGTGCGTGGTAGAACATAGCTCTCTGTTGTCAAGAGCTGGGAACTTCCAAGTTTCAAATTAAATGCAAACAGATGGGTATCTCTCATCTGTGTTTTCCTCTGATCTCCGAATTATCCTGGCGAGAACAGGGGGGCAAGGAGGAGCTCTCTCTGGCTGGCCTCACTAATGAGCAGGCTCATCTTCCTTGTCCTCTTCCCGCCATAAGGAGAGAAGAACTGCTCTTCTGTTTGCAGCCAGTATCAGTATTTCCAGAGTGGTGCATTGAAGAGAACAACGCCAGGCCGTGCTTGTCCTCTGGGAGCTTGGGTGAGGTTACGGGGAGGATTGCTAGGGCTGTGGGTCCCCGTCTGCCGGGCCTGACCTCCTCCCCATATAGCGCAGCCTGGAGATACAAAGACAGCTGCGACTGAGCTGTGTAAGTTTTCCTGTTCTGTGCTATCCTATTAAACTGAGTTTTCAAACTTTTCACACCCCTGTTGACTCTGGGAACTTATTCAAGGAATGCTGGGGTTCTATGGCACGTGATTTGAAAACCCCTGCAGTAAACACTGCTGTCTTGATTCTCAACACCTACCTTTAGAGGAGAAAGTTTGGAGGCTTGAACTTAGTTCTTTAAACTAAGAACTCTAGTTCTTTTTTTATTTTTTAAACCACCCAGAGGTCAGAGATCATACTTGTTGCTGCTTCTTCTGCCATGGCTACTGACTGAGAAAAGATAGGAGGCTGTTTTCAAGGGAAATGATTGGAAAGGGGTCAGGCTTCGAGTGAGTTGCTCCCCACTTTTCGAAGTGCCTGTCCCCCTCTGAGTGCAGTCAGTGTTTCCTCCTGGGGAGCAGCGGGGGTCAGTCTGAGGGATCCCCTTGGACCTTGGAAAGGGATGTCTGGGGGCTCTGAACCCTGGGCTGTTGGGAGCAGCTCTGTCCACGCAAGCCGTTGACTGCTGTAAGCTATGTCTCCTGTAAGCTGAGCGTCCTCGTGTCTGAGATAGGGGTGACCGTGTGAGCGGGAGTGTTGGACCATTCTGTGTGATGAAGGACTTAAGAAGGGGACTGATGAACTTTCTGCTTCATAAGAAGTGCTCTGTATTCACTGGTACTTAACTTCATGGGTTCATTTTTTATTCAACAAATGTGAATGTGAAACCCCAGGCCCTGGCTGGTTGCCAAGGATACAAGCTGGCTGGAAGGGCTGCTGGGTGGGAAGGACAGGGCTGGGTGGCACGCTTGGTCCCTGCTGCTCACACCTGTGCCACGGCTCTCTGTCATGTGTAGCCCCTTTGCAGAAAACAAAGGGATTGTGCAATTCATTCGTTGTTGAAATCTTTTTTTTTTTTTTTTTAAAGAACTAATCATGATAGGATTATTACCAGGGTCTGAGGACTGTTTCTGCTCCCAGGAACTTTGTGACCCAAGACTGTGCCCATTTTGTAGCTGAAGCACTGAAGACAAAGAGATTAGATCATTTTCCCAGAATTGCAGTTCACAGCAATCTAAATGTGGGCCTCAAAGCAGAAGAGCTGGGCTCCAGCTTTTGCTCTTATCCCTCCTTGTGACACAGTCCCAGCACATAAGTTTAAATACTGCGGACACCAGTCAACTCATTTGATGAAAGAGAAATTGCGGCTCCCAGAAGTGTAGACTTGATGGAGTTTCTTGAGCTAGCCAGGGAGAGAGCTGGTCCCTAAACTCTAGTCTCTGGGCCCAGGGCCTTATGCTCAGCTACGTCAGGGCACACGGAGCATCGTTTTGGCTCCGTGAGATTGTTTTCCTGGTCCTCTTCAGTGGGAGCCTTCCTGAGTCCATGCCATTTCTATGATGGCGCTGCTCTGGGGTGATCTGGGTGGACTGGGACCCCTTGAGGAGTGAACCTCTTAGAGGGGAGAAAGGGTAGCCCCCGTTCAGACTTTTCCCCTTTTGAACTTGCCCAGGTTTTTGCCACACAGTTAAGGGCTTGCTAGTAAGCCATCCGTCTTGTCCCACAAAGAGAGCTGCAAGCCTCCTGCAGGCTTCCTCCTCCTGTAGGAGGGGATCAATGCCTTATCTCAGCCGGGCCTGTGTGCAGAAGGAGGGAAAGCACTTAATTAAGGTGCAGAGGAGCGGAAAGGGAACCTTGAGTCCCCCTGGTGCCACATATCTCCCCTCTGAAGGCAGTTTCTCTGGAAAGTCCACAGAGACTGGGCTGCTCTGAGGATCTGTGTGGGATTCAGCCCTCTGAGCAGGGGTAAGAGGATGGGGTGGCGCAACGGGAAATGCCCCATTTGTCCCTGCTGGTTCTGCCCTCATGCGGAGCAGGTCCGGCCCTGGCTGTGGGCGGTGAGCTGAGTGGAGAGCAGTAAGAACTCCACCTACAGATGCCCCCTGGAGGCTGAATTTTGTGTTGCTTCGTTTCTTGGGGTAAGAAGGGCATTCTTGGCTGTGTCCCCTCAATGGTAAGAACTGATAGAAAGGAGAGGAGGGGCTGCTCTCTCTCAGCCTTTCAAATCTCCCCTGTGATGTACCTTGGGGGTCCTCATAGAGAGAGGGACAGTGTTAGCTCTTAGAAGGCAAGAGCTTGTGTATGAAAAGCATCGCAGACTCGGAAGACCCAGATTTCCAGACTGCTGGCAGCGTTCCCGTGATTCTTCCCTCCCCTCCCATGGGCGTGGCTGCTGACATCTGGGGAACTCTCATTTCTTTGGTTCCAAAACCTTCTGTCCTGACTGATGTCACACAGTCCAGCTTCACAAGCCCTGTGGCTCCTGGCCTGGTGGGGTCCTTGCCCCTGGCTTTTCCCAATGTGACTCTTTTAATCTTTCATGGTCAGCTTGGAGATAAGAGGTGCCACTTTCTTGGCTCTGTGACCATGAGGGTCCTGGCTGCAGGGCAAGGGCAGGGGTGAGACATCTCCTCCTCCCCAGGGGCATGGGGTGAGCCTCAAGCAGGGCGTTCCAGGCTGGTTTCTCTCCTCCTGACTAAAGGCAGCTTCCCACCCTGGCCTGGGCTCTTGGACTCTGGTTTTTCACTCATGCTGCTCACTCCAAAGTCCTGCCTGCTGGGGCAAGGATGCCTCCCATAGCTCCCCAAGGGCTCACTGCCCTCCCTCTACTGTCCTTGTTCTGGATGATCCCTTGCACTGGGCGTCTCCTGTATCCACGGTGAGTCCAGCTGCTGCCTCCACTACCAGCTCCAGCACCTTGGCCAGCGACATGTCTTTCTCTTTTTGCCCCAGCCTCCCTGCTGTGGGACTGGGTTTCTGTTGGGACAACACACAGCTGCCACTTACTGGGGTATGAGAGTCAGTGGTGTCTCAGAGTCTGTTCATCCCAGCTTGCAAGAGCTGACTGCTACGTGCTCAGAGAAGTTGCAAGACAGACATTAAACTGTAGACAAGTATATTTACACCATGAGAATTGGCAAATGGTACAAATCAGCTTCTGCCCCAGCTGATTTCCAAGGACTCTACTGGGCTGAGTTAATATTCATCCTCTGGGTAATCCTGCACCATGGGGTCATGAGCAGCTGGGTAAACACTGTCCCCTCCCAGTCTTCAGACAAGCTGGAGGTGTGTTCGGCACAGCTCTCCCCTTCAAGGGGCCCATCAGGACCAAGTCCCAGTTCCCATAATAGTAGCTGCTCATAAATGCACCATGTATTGGATCTTCACCCTTCTTGTTTTCTCTCTGGTTGTCACTCCTATTCCTTGGGATTCCCCTTGGCAAACAAGCTCGTTTACATGTAAACCCTTGTCTCAGACTTTTCCTTGGGTCAGGGTACATGAGAGGACTATTGTTTAAGAACAGGCAATGCTCGCTTCTCTTGCCCTGAGCATACCATTTCTGTACTTTTCTTCCTGTGGTTTTTATTTCTGTTTCTAGCTGTGATTGTAGAGGGTCTTCCCAAAGCAATGGCTCCCGATGTGCCTTGGGACACTTTCTGAGGAAGTAGAGTGGATTTTAAAATATTCAGTTGATTTGAGGAGCAAAAGAAACATCTTCTGGCCTGCGTGCACTCTCCAAGTCATTGGCCTGTTATCCTAACGAATTCTCCCCTTGATGGATTGAGTTCCATTTGTAAGTATAACCACCACCTGGGTCTACTCAAGACTGAATTTCTCCCTTGTGTCTCCTGTCACAGCTGTCCAAGAACTTTAAAGCTGGAGGATCCTTCTTTAGAGCATTTAGCCAGGTCTCCCCAAACAGATTGTGATTGTCTTCAAACTTGTTTCCAATTTCATTTCTTTTTTTTTGAGACTGGGTCTTACTTTGTCATTCAGACTGGCCCTGAACTCACTATGTAGCTCAGGCTGGCCTCGAACTCACAGCAATCCTCCTGCCTCTGCCTTCCAAGTGCTGGGATTATAGGCATGAGCCACCATACCTGGCACTGTGGTATATGGCACTGGGAATCGAATTTGAGACCTTGCATTTGCCTAGGCAGATACCAGAACCTCTGAGCTAAATCCCCAGCCCTTGTTTCTAATTTCTAACTCAAACATTTTCCCACAGGTGGCTGTCCTGTGACTCAGTTTCTTATTTTTAGCAGAGTCCTATTGCTTGTATTTAGATAAATAGATTGAGTGAGGGCTGGAGTTAATGTCTAGTCAGCTGGGTCACAGAGAGCAGCTATTGTAGTCTGTGTGCTTATCTTCTTGAAAGGATTGTGTACTGGGATCATGGCTGGAAGGGAAGAGAACTGAGCAGTTCTTCCTCTTCTGTCTCTGTATGAGTGTCAGCCCTGGGGGTGTGGAAAAGTATTTTCCAATCTGTCTCATTTGGTTTTGTAGCTCCCTGTAATCCAGGGCCCTTGTCATCAGTCACTGATGGGAGTGAGAGGAAAGATGACAAGAGAAGAGATCATCAACATTAAGATCCTGGAAGGTTGAGGGCTGGGGATTTAGCTCAGTGGTTCCGGTGCCTGTCTTGCAAGAACCCAGGTTTGATCCCTGGTTAACCACATACAGTACTGGGAGTGGAGACTCACGCCCAGCAGCAATCAGCACCACATACCACAGTGCTGGGCGTGGTGGCTCACGCCTGTAATCCCCGCACTCGGGAGGCAGAAGCAGGAGGATTGCTGTGATGTGAGTTGGAGGCTGAGCTCAGGGCCAGCCTGAACTACAAAGTGAGACCCTGTCTCAAAAAACCCCAAAACAAAACAAACAAACAAATAAAAATACCTAAAAAAAAAAAAAAGACCCTGGAAGGCACATGGAAGAGAAAAGACATGGCGATGGTCAATAGAGTGATCTTCCATAGAGTGCCAGCCTGGCTCTCCCAGATCTCACTGGGATACCTGGGGAGTCGGTGCTGTCAGGAACTTCCCAGACACCCCCCTTAAACCCCATCAAGGGGTCTCTGTAAGGAGTCAACATAGCAGAATCCTTATGACTTGGTGGGACATATTCTCTATGTCCCAATCCTCTGCCTTTTGAGTCCTTAGAACTTAGGCCCTGTGATGGAGATAAATTGAGAGCTTCAAATATCTATGTGCTACTGAACATTGCTCAGCTTTTCTTGCATTTAGGTTAGGGCAAGTGAGTGGTTCTGTCTAACGAGGTGGGGGCTGACCTGCTGTACGTGACTGCTAGGATGGCTCTTGAAAACATTGTAGGAATATCCAGCCCACCTTTTTCCTATTGGCAGAAGTGATGAAGGCTACAATCTAAACATGGCAGTGTTACATAGCAGAGGAGCTTGAGGCTCTGGGTGACCACTGGGAGGAGGCCACTTGGGAAAGTCATTGGATTCTTGGGTTAGGCAGAATCTTCCCCTCCTGATACAGCCTTTGTTCCCTAATGTTATGTATTGTTATGTCACATATCATAGTAGGCTTTGACAGTATAATTATAATTAATCAGATGGTCCTAGGTAGTGAGATTATCCTGGATTCTCTGGAGTGTCCTTAAAAGCAGAAGAGGAAGTCAGAGAGTTTTGATGGATGAGGACGTGACACACCACTGCTTGCTTTGTAGATGGATGAGGCCAGGAGCCAAGGAATGGAGATGCCTCTGGAAGCAGAAAACAACCCTTGGCCAAGAGCCAGCAAAGACGTGGAAGCTCCCTCTTTCTTCTTCCAGCAAAGAGTATAAGCTTGACTCTTGCCAGAGACTTCTGCTAAGAGCCCTGTTAGCATACATCTTGATCTTCTTCCTGTGACTGCCTAAGCCAGTTGTGGCAAACTTACGACGTGCCTGGCACAGTGGGCTATTTGTTATCGCTGAAGGCTCTGCAAGTTCACATCACTGCCCTGAGCAGAGGGCTCAGACAAATCCCAGCCTAGACTTTTTACCTATTATGAGATAACAAATGAGTATTGTTTTAAGGCCATCAGCAATGTGATAGCAATAGGAATATATCCATGGAGGATTTTATGGGCATAAGAGAAAGTCCTGTGAGCTATTGAGATTATAGGGCCTACCTGCTGTAGCAGCTAAGGAAGCTCGCTCTGACTAATATAGGTCCTGTTTGCTACCAGTGTTCAGGGACTCCCACTCTTTGCAGGCAGAGTGGAGAAGAGACTGGGTTCTAAGGGAGTGCTTGTTTAAGTCTCCTAAACAGTTGACAGTCTCAACAGAGACCAGGGCTGTAGTCTTTTTCCAGTTGTAACAAAGTACTTGATTGAGGCTGGGAACTTTATGAAGAATAGAGGTGGTTTATTTAATGCACAGATGTGGAGGTTGAAAGTCCAAATTATATTTGGCTGGCTATGGCAAAAGCCCTCTTCCCTGCATCACATCATGGTGGATGGCTTCTGGGTGGGAGCATGTACCAGAGGGGAGCATCACATGGTGAGACAGGAAGCCAGCCTTGGGAGGGCCGGCTTTGCTCTTTGATAAAAACTCACTCTTTGGGGAGCTCACTGAGATCCATGAGAACCAAATTTCTTCTAACAGTGACACCGCCAATAAACTAACATCTTCCCATTAGCCACCTCAAGTCCACCACACTGGGGACCTAGCCACCAGCACTTGAATCCCTGGGGGCCAAACTGCACCCACATCAGAGGTGCTCAAGGGGAAGTGAGGCTGGGGTCTCATGAGCTTTGGGAAGCAGGAAAGTGGCCCAAGGAGAGAAGCTTAAGAGGGGAGAGGTTAGTACCCAGGATTGCACAGCAAAACACCAGCAGGGGTGAGGCTGGAGCCCCGGGCTCCCGAAGCCAGGCCTGGGATCTTTGTCCAAGCAAAGGTGTGGGTGAAACTCTGAGGGGGCTGCACATGGACATCCTGTACCTGCTGCGCAGGATTCCTTTCCCCAGCTCCTGGGTGTGTGGGGTTAATGCTCTGCTCAGGAGGCTGAGAAGTGCAGCCTCTCCACTTTGGTAATTGAAATCAATTTCTCAGCCTTATCTTTAGGAAACCTATATAGTCTAGACTGTAATCTGAAAGCTCGGGCTCAGGCAACTTTTAAATGAAAACCCCGCTGCTAGGGGGGAGAGGAAGGCAAGAACAAGCGGTTCACTTCTTTCCGCAATTTCTCAAGGAGTACGTGAGTATGTAGGGATGTCTCTTTTTTCCCTCGGGGTGTTTGGCTTCTGCGTATGTGAGATTATGTTTGAGGATGTCTGAGGTTGTACATGTGTGAGGATGCGGCAGAGTGTGATGGAATGCTAGCATGCAGGTGTTAGGATGGGAAAGTGTTCATGTGTCTTCTGTGTGTACGTTCCTCTGTGTGTATGTGTGTGTGTGTGTGTGTGTGTGTGTGTGTGTGTGTGTGATAGGACATGGACGAGGGCCTTCTTTCTGTGTTTGTTTTTGCCTCTGATCCTGTAAGTGCTTGGCTGAGGGCGGTGGGTGAGAGCGTGTTACGAGAGTAAATATGTGTGTGCAGGTGCCTGAGTAAATTCATGGGCTTGTAAATATGTTTGAGATCACAGCCCTGATGCATATTTATGTGCCTCATTTCAGACAGTGTTAGCCAATGGAACCTCATCTCTCAGTGCTCCTGGGCCTTGGAACAACTCCATGATGCCTTGAGTGGCCTCACAGATCTGCCACTCATCCTCCGAACCTTCCTCCTCACTGTCTAGCTTTCTGTCCACACGAGAAGGACAGAGTCTCCACTGGGTACCTGGAGAGACTTCTCAGCATCTCCCCCTTCCTTCAAAATGCAGATTTCCTCAGGGCTGTGTCTCTTTAAGGGGTGGTGGGCCAGTGCGGAAGGAGCCTAATTTGGTTCAATCCTCAGGCCTGGTCTCACTCAGCACCCTACCCTGGTCCCCAGGAAGTCTGGGAGTGAGGACTGAGGACTCATGAACCTTACAGCTTTAAGGTAAATCCCCTAGGTGGTGACCCAGTCACAACACAACAGAGCTGTTGTTCTAGACAGAGGCCCACGCAGGTGAGGGCAAATCTCCCTGTAGCCCTCGCTCCCACCCCAGCAGAGGCCCCCCTTCTGAAGCCCCATGGATTTCTCATTTGAAGTCAATCAGCCTTGAAATCCCCGCCAGTGATTGCAGGGTAATTGTGGGGCTGGTAATCAATGCCAGACACTCAGATGCCCACGGTAGGGTGGCAGAGGCACACCTTCCCTGGGCTCCAGGAAAGACTGGAAGTGGCATAGGAGGCCTGGCTCTGGGTTCGCCTCACCCCATTTGAGGTTCATGCCCTTCAGCTCAGATAGGAGGTTGGCAAGGGGGGTTGCTGGTGTCAGAGTACTTGTCTCCCAGAGAGGGATAGTGACAGGCATTTTATCAGCTAGGACAAAGAGAGATTGTGGGTCTTTGGGGAAGTGAAGGGTAGAGGTGAAGGCGGCACAGGAGAGGGCTAGCCAGTCTTGGGCCTGTGGCAAATTAGCATCAGCCATGGCCTCTCTGAGGTTGGGACCTCCATCTTGCTCCGTTCTCAGCA
>PVIR01023015.1:0-27522 GCA_004026965.1 Petromus typicus | reverse complement strand
TGTTGTTTTCATTTTCCTTGACTACTAGTAAAGCTGAGTAGCATTTTCACACTTGACTTTATATTTCTTCTGTGAATTTACTTATGTCTTTGCTTATTTGACTTTAGATTACCTTTTCCTAAAAAGTTTATCTAAATCTTTTATGTTTGAGATAACTTATGATTTCAGTCATTTGTGTTCAGCTTTGTTTCTGGTGTGTCCCTGCACTGAGATTGTATGTGTAAATAAAACTATGTTTTTTGGGCCAGGGAGTTAGCTCAGTGGTTCCAGCGCCTGTCTTGCAAGCGCAAGGACCCGGGTTCAATCCCTGGTAACCACAAACCATACTGGGCATGGAGACTCATGCCCAGCAGCAACCAGTACCACATACCACAGTGCTGGGCATGGTGGCTCACACCTATAATCCCAGCACTTGGGAGGCAGAGGCAGGAGGATTGTGATGTGAGTTTGAGGCTGAGCTCAGGGCCAGCCTGAACCACAAAGCGAGACTCTGTCTCAGAAAACCTAAAAAAACAAACAAACAAAGTATGTTTTCCTTTGTGACTTCTAAGTTCCTGCTTTTTTTTTTTTTTAGGCATACCTTTCTTATTGAAGATATAAAATATACTAATTTAGCATTATAATTTAAAGTTTTTAAATTCAATCCAAAATTTATTTTTGTACATGGTATGGAGTAATGGTCTACATTTGATTTCTTCCAGAAATATGAACATTTATATTATTATACATTAGTAATAAGCTTACTCCTTTGATTAAATTGTCTTTTATAATTTATTAATTTTTGTATAAATTTGGATGCTCCACTCTCTTCACTGATCTTTTAATCTCTACCTTTGGCTGCCTAAATTTTCTTAACTATTGTGATTTCATATTGATATCTCTATATATTCAGTTTTTATGAATCACAGCTGTATTTTTAAGGCCAAAAGAAAATAACCATGTTTACTTTTCCTCAACTTTTTATTTTAGTTGAAACACCTATGTAAAATTTGATGTGCTTATAAACAGGAATATTTCTTTTTTTTCTAAAATTAATTTTATTGGTACATATTAGATATATGCAATAACAACATTCATCATAGGGAATTTGTACCGTATATGACATATATTAATTCTTTTTTCCAATTTCCTTTCCCACCCTTCAACCCCTTTTCTTTTCCTTATTTACCAAAGTTTTGTTTCCATTTTTCTTTCTGTTCCATTTTTTCTCTTCCCTTCCTTCTATTGTTTCTGTTTTTCTAAGAATCTGAGTCTTTTTAAAGCTAGAGTAACCCTAGCAGCAGAGGGACTAGACTAACCTGAAGCCAGCAGAGGGAGCACAAGCCAATGTTTTACTTCTAACGAATTAAAATTTATTGTAAAATTATTTTTTTAAATATTTATGAAATACATTAATAAAATATTTAGTCATTCAGACATCTTACTGACCCAAGTCTGTGTCTACATGGTCATAGGCCCTCCATAACTCACAGTAGTGAAGGGTGAACCCAAATCTCTTTTAAAGGAGAATTATTAGCAATTTATTCACATGAAACAAATAACAAAATAAAAATAACATGTCGGATATTAAATGTGATTATTATTTATTTTTGGATAGCAAAGTCAATAGAATTCAGATAAATGATTTTAGAATAAATGGCAAGCATTTTATTATTTTACCTCATATCTTTTCACATGAACGCAGTTCTATAATATGAGAAGATAGATATAAACAAATGAAAATCTTAGATGAATAATACCTCAAAATACTTTTGAAGTACTCATATATTTGCACTGTAGAAAATCTGCAAACATAGCAAGCCAAAATGGTGTTGATAATTGGAATTTACAAATGGACTAATGTTGGTTATTTTCAAAAAGCTGTGTTATTCCAGTGTAAGTTTCTGTTTGTAGCCTGCTGCTCTTTACCTTTTTATAAATATCAGAATGATGGAGGCTGCTATGATGTAGGAAATGCTTCGCTGAACCTCTCAGTGGCAGTAATTCAATCAAGCAAAGGTTAGAAGAGCCCTGTGGGCCACTTGTTATGTGATAGCAGAGATAGACCTGATTTTATACATCAAATATTTTTTAAGCCAGGAAGCTTAGTGTTGAATTTAATGCTCTATCAGGGTAACTCTATTACTCTTGAGTTTGATATATGCATTTCATTTTTGTTCTACATTTAGTTTTATTTGTAGTCAAGATATACTGCCTGCTACATGGATAAGTTATATAATATTGTGACATGTCAGTCTGCTTTACAAAGGATAACAAAAAAAAATTAAAGGGATAATAATGCATTGAAAAATGATTTTAAAACTAAAATTTCTCAAGTAAATTCTGTAGAATTAAATTTTAAATTAAAGATTTAGAATAATATGTTTAAATTATTAATGTTGTTGGGTTTTTATGCTTCCATTTCAAACTAATTTATACATTTTGAGTACTCAAAGTTTTGATTTTGCTCAGAAAAATGATTCCTATAGAATGCATTCATTTGAAAATAGCTTTATAAAAAGTAGAAAATTTATCTGTTTTCTTAGAGTAACACATAACAGAGTATTACCTTAAATCAAATCCAAGGAAAAAAGATATATTTTAGTATATGAACTTAAAAATATATTTCTGCATATCAAGGCAGTCATATTTATCTTAACTGACATATTTAAAACAAATAAGATATTTGGAAAAATATACTCAAGATCACAGAATAAACTTGCCTGATTTTCAGAACAAACTTTTGTAATCAATAGTTCGAATTAAAATACATACATTTCAAAGCTGGGCATTGTGGGAAACTCTGGGAAACTAAGACACAAGGATCTCAAATTTAAATCCATCAGAAAACCAATGCGACCTTGCTTCACAATGAAAAATTTTAAAACAGGACGAGGCTGGGTGTGTAGCTCAGTGTGAAGCCCCGGGCTTCAAGCCTCAATCCTGAAAAAAGTACACAATATTCTCTGTACACATACATTTCAAAGTATCGGTAGTTCTTTGAACATGATACTGTATATGTGAAAAAATGCACTCGCTACAAAATGCAAATTTGAAATACAAATGTTTTTTGGTTTGTTTTGTTTGTTCGATTTGCTGGTTAAAAACAATGACAATATATGAGTGGAACATGGGGAAGGGGTGACTTAAGCGTTGTTAATAGATGAGCAATCAAATGCAATTTTTCAGGCAGCTGATAATTCCAAGACATTTACAAATATTCATGTACTTTGCTTGTCAGTTACTTCTTGGAGAAACTTTTAGAGATGTCCTTTGGTATTTTACTCTGACTTTCCTTTAGTGTAGAGGTTTGTCTCAGAAAAGTATGTGGCTATCTCTCCACCACCTCATATCTATCGTCACTCAAATGTCAGTTATTCTGTATGTTCTTCCATAACCAACCCATTTAAATCACAAATCCTACCCTTTCAACCAAACTTTCTTCTACTCTTTATTTCACAGCCCACATCATCTTCTAACATTTATTATTTATGCACATTTTATATGCAGTGATTATATGGCTCCTTTTAGTGGACTAAAACAAGCTCTACAGAAAGTAAAACTCTTGTCTTGTTCCATGTAAGCTCATTCTCACCAGTTATTTGGAAGAGTATCAGGCATGTGGCAAGTGCTTAAATACTTATTGAATGCTCGAATGTCAAAGATAGTCATTATAACATTATGTATGATAATAAAAATAGGAACTGTTCATGTGTGCCTGGAAATGGTTAAATAAATCATGATCTGTGCACACATGTGTTTGATTCCTGAGGTTTTTGTAACAAATTACCACAATGGTGGATAGTTTAACAAAGGGGTCCCCAGTCCCAGTGCCCTGGACCAGTAGTGGTCAGTGGCCTAGTGGGAACTGGGGTAGCATACCAAGGGATGCACGAAGGGAAGCTAGGGAAGCTTTGTGTGTGTTTACAGCCACTCTCTGTCCCTGGCAGGCTCACCTTACCACCTGAGCGAGTGCCACCTCCCTCCCTTCAGAGTGGCAGTGTTAATAGATTCTCATAGGAGCCTGAACCCTGCTGTGTGTGAGGGATCTAGTTTATCTTCTCCCCATGGAGATCTAGTGCCTGGTAATGTGAGGTGGAGCTGAGGTGCTGATGCTAGTGCTGGGAATGTAATTATTATGTATTCCAGACATATATACTAAGATAAAAAAAAGGACGCCCTCCAAGTCTGTGGAAAATTGTGTTCTATGCAGCTGGACCTTGGTGCCAGAAATGTCGGAGACCGCTATTTTGACAGAGCTGAAATCCGTTCTCTCACAGTCTGGAGGCCAGCAGTCTCAAATCAAGATGTGGCCAGTGTTGACTGCTTCTGAAAGATCAGAAGAAGAGTTTGTTCTATGCCTCTTGACTTCAAGTGACTGCTGACAGTCTTTAATGCACCTCTGCAATCAACGCCTGCTCTTCCCCGTCACGTCCGGTCTGGGATTCTCCTCTTGTTATTGAACAAAGGTGTTTGTCATGATTACAGCCCACTCTCATCCAGTGTGACCTCATTTTGAGAACCTCAGTGACTTTAACGAAGACTCTCCAGATCAGGTCGCATTCACAGTGTCCATATAGATAGATTTTGGACTTGCCCCCGTGCAACCCTCTAAATACACTGGATTTTTATAGCGCTATTAAAAACATCTTGATTTGATTACAGTTTCAAATCAACAGAAATACTCAGGATATGATGTTTAATTAAGAAAGGATGATGCAAATTTTATTTGTATGTGTACACCTGTGTGTAGCTATACATCTATTCACATACATGTACACTGAGAAAATTATCTAATTTTGACCCGAATTGTGAATAACTAATGTCTAAAAGGAATTACACCATAATCTCAAATAAAATCTAATGCTTAGATCCTATTGGGAGAGACACAAGTATTTTATTTCTTTCATGACTTCCAAAATTTCCACAAAGAAAATAGATTTTATTTTTTTGTATTGTTTCTAATTTTCTTGCTATAAGAAAATAAAATTTATTTATTTAGAGACAGGGTCTCGCTTTGTAGTTCAGGCTGGCCCTGAGCTCAGCCTCAGACTCACATCGCAGCAATCCTCCTGCCTCTGCCTCCCAAGTGCTGGGATTATAGGTGTGAGCCACCACGTCCAGCACTTTGGTATATGATACTGATTGCTGCTGGGTGTGAGTCTCCACACCCAGTATTGTATGTGGTTACCGAGGATCGAACCTGGGCTCTTGTGCTTGCAAGACAAGGGCCAGAACCACTGAGCTAAATCCCCACCCAAGAAAATAAAATTTATTTTTTTTTATTTTATTTATTTTTTCTTTAGGTTTTTGGAGACAGGGTCTCGCTTTGTGGTTCAGGCTGGCCCTGAGCTCAGCCTCAAACTCACATCACAATCCTCCTGCCTCTGCCTCCCGAGTGCTGGGATTACAGGCGTGAACCACTATGCCAGGCACGGTGATATGTGGTACTGGTTGCTGCTGGGTGTGGGTCTCCACACCCAGTATTGTTATGTGGTTACCGGGGAATCGAACCTGGGTCCTTGCGCTTGCGAGACAGGCGCCGGAACCACTGAGCTAACTCCCCGGCCCCAAGAAAATAAAATTTAAATAGAAATATCCCTTAGAAATGATTTATTTGGAAACAAAGAAAAATTGTTTCGAACTGGCATAGTGATTAATCATCCATCTCTCTTATATCTGACACCATCATGTTATTTCTCATGAAATGTTTAGGTCAGTCTTTTGAAGAGGACATTGAGTTATCTTGTCTCTAAACTTTGCAAAAAAGATGGGGAATCATTTTCTTGAGGAGTTTCAGAATTACCTTTCTGAGAATAAAAGTGACAAAAAATACTCTTGGACATCCCAGTAGTATGATTTTTCTCAGTTTTAGCATATTATATATTTTATAATTTATCAAAAACACATTAAGTTGGAAGTTCTTATCAAGTTATTTTAACTTGTCTTCTTTTACTTGTTCTTGAACAAATAAACACTTTTATGCTCACTCTTTGGAATTCTCCCTCTTTCCCCTATCTGTTAATAAATAACAAGTATCACCAGTAAGTGTTCTCTCACTCCCTCTCCTCACTCTTCCTTATCTTCTTTTTGTCCTGGCCATTGAGGTTGAATTTAAATTTTGGAGCATCTTAGTCATGACCGTGGGAGCAGGTGTTCACACGGGTGTGCATTCGGGCTGTCTAAAGAGCCTGTCTCCTTTTCTATCAGCTTAGAAGCACATTTTTTGGCTGGTTTCTCTGAGCACAGTAAGCTCCAGATGAGGGTCCAGCTCGTGCCAAGATTTCACCAGAGTGGACCGTGAATGTAACTGTCACAGAGAGTCCTGAGCCTTGGTCCTCCCCCACTGAGCACATTCTTGATGTGCAAAAACTCTGTGTAGAAATGTATTTTGTAGTTGACTATTTCACCTGATAATTCAGAAAAGAGAGTAGAGAAATGAAAAATGAGTGAATTATTCCTGTTTTAATACGTTGTCATTCAAGGCTGCTTCAGGAAATTTATAATATTTTATTTAGTGATATGTATGTAATAAATTTCCCCGTATTATAGTAAATAAAAAATTAAATAAACTTTTAAAGCAACATATGTGTACTTAATTATAGATGTGAATGAATCAAAACAAGGTAGAACTTGATAGTCAAGCATTTCTTGTACTTTTGGAAGCATAAGAGAAAACATTTCCTAATGTTAATTTCTCTAATTATTTCTGTCCTGCCGCGGACATTAGCCAGTATCGGAGCTTTTAACACTAGTATGAACAGTTTCATTTTGAATCTCATTCTAAAGACGATGCCTCTAGGAATTTGGCAAGCCTTTACTTGGGACTCTATCTATCTAGGGAACCTCGAGGGAAATCTATTTGATTGTCTCCCATTTAGCTAAGTTCAGTTCACTGAAAGCCATTTAGTACCACGTCAATGATTCCAAGAAGCTACTTTTTTCAGGTCACATTTAAACTCACGAAGAACCACTTTGTCTGTCTTGCACAGGATGCTTAAGCACAACCCCTAGGTCCGGAATCCTGTTGCTCAGCCTTCCAATGTGAACAGGTCAGTAGCCTGAAGGGAAAACAAGAAAGTTCCTACCCATGTTCTCTGTTGGTCTCACACTTTAGTTCTCCTGTTCATCTTAGACAACATTTACAAATGACAAAAGAAGAAGTCGAAATTCATTCAGAGTAACACAAATATTTCACATTCGACCTAGGAGAGCTTTTGGAGTTGATGGAATCATCCAGTCAGTAGGCAGAATGTCCAGTATTATGCTTTTGACATATTTAACAGATTCGAAGAGTTCTTGTGTCTTTTGTCTTCTCTTGACTTCTCCTCTCCGGTCCTCTTCCCTCCCCCCTCCTTCCCCTCCTCCCCTCTCCTCTCTTCTCTTGTCCTCCCTCCCCTCTTCTTCTCTTCTCCTACTCTCTGCTCTGCTCTTCTTTCCACCCATCTTCCCTTCCTTTCTTCCTCTCCCTTCTCCCTCTCTTCCTCCTTGCTTTCTCCTTTTCTCATTTTAAGAAAAAGCCTAATTTCTGCTACCCAGTAGCAGAAACAATCAGTAGCAGAAACGTATTCTGTATTCCAGAAAAGCATTTAATTTCAATGTAACTGCATTTTTAAAATTTATTTTTCATTTATGGCATTGATTGTTACATTTTACATATAAATTATGGTCGCATTCATCATTATAAATTTATACCTGTACACAGTATGTCTTGATTCTCATTTTTCCCATTCCTCTGTCCTTCCTATCACCCTCAACACCCTATATACACAAGCTTTGTTTTCTTTTTTGTTTGTTTTTACCATCACATTTTTTCTTTTCCTTCTTTACTTTCCCCTACTCTCCCCTTTCTCTTTTCTCGTGGAACATTTTCTTACTATTTCACAGTGCCTATCATACATTCTGGGCCTCTTTTACACCTTCAGTTTCTCTACCAGAGAAATGATATGGTATTTACACATCTGTGTCTTATTTATTTCTCTTGTGAGTATGTCATCAATGTATATCCACTTGAGTATAAGTGATTCAAATTTATTTTTCTCTATGGCCAAATAATAGTTCACTTTATTTTTTTTTTAAATCACATTTTCAACTGGAGACTGGATAAAGAAGATGTGGTTTTTTCTATAGAATGGAATGTTACCCTACCATAAAGAAAGACAAGTTTGGCTCATTCACACTCAAATGGATGTACTTCAGGACACACTCATAAGTGAAATAAATAGGTCAGAGATGCATAAATACCACATTTTTTCTCTGATATGAGAAACCAAAAATGTAAATGAGTTCTAAAATGCATGTTAGATATTATACAATAGAAACCATTCAAAGGGAAATGGGGTAGAAGTAAGTACTGAAGTAAAAGAAAATATTGTGATAGAAATAAAGAAATAGAGCCAGGGATTTAGCTCAGTGGTTCCAGTGCTTGTCTTGCAAGTACAAGGGCCCAGGTTCGATCCCCAGTAACCACCTACACCAATACTGAGCATGGAGACTCACACCCACCACCAGTCAGTACCACATACCACAGTGCCAAGCATGGTGGCTCAGGCCTGTAATCCCAGCACTCAGAGGCAGAGGCAGGAGGATTGCTGTGAATTCAAAACTGAGCTCAGAGCCAGCCTGATCTACACAGTGAGACTCTGTCTCAAAAAAATAAAGAAAAGAAAGAAATGGAATTAAAGCATATGCATATAGGGATGGGGGTTGTTGAGTGGGTAGGAGAATGAGAAAAAAATGAGAAGTCATGTATACATTGTCAGTGATGAGTGTGATCATGATATGTATATAAAATACACCCACTTCACAACAAAAAATAAAAATAAAATAAAAAATCGCATTTTCTTTATCCAGTCTCCTCTTGATGGGCAATTTGGCTAATTTCAAGTTTTAGCTATTACAAACTGAACTGCTATAAACATGGGTACACATATGTCACTATGGTATGATGCTTTGAATTTTTTCATGTGTATACCTAGCAGGATTAAAATAAAGTGAATTGTATTCTTAAAACATTTTCAGGATAGAGCAGTGGTACCTGGATTTTATATTGTTGTGTGCCTGATATAAAAGAATTTTAGTAAAATTTTCTTAAATGCACTTCGGTGTGGATCCTACCTTTTGACCCAAACCTGGGCCAGCTGTTTTTTTTTTTTTTTTTTAGACAGGGTCTCACTTTGTAGTTCAGGCTGGCCCTGAACTCAGCCTCAAACTCACATCACAGCAATCCTCCTGCCTCTGCCTCCCGAGTGCTGGGATTACAGACCTGAGCCACCATGCTTGGCACTGTGGTATGTGGTGCTGATTGCTGCTGGGGTGAGTCTCCATGCCCAGTATGGTATGTGGTTACCAGGGAATCGAACCAGGATCCTTGGGCTTGCAAGACAGGCGCCGGAACCACTGAGCTAACTCCCCGGCCCTGGGCCAGCTATTTTAAGGCCTGTGTAGCTCGTGTTCTCCATCTGTGAAGTGGAGACTGAAAACTCTGGTGGAGGCTGGGGGTGCCGCTCGGTGGTAGAGTACCTGGGTAGCACAGGTACGAGGACCCGAGTTCAATCTCTAGCATAGTTAATAAGTAAATAAATAAGCATGTGTACACCATTTAGGATAAATCAGGCAAATAGATAAATATTCAAACTATGGTACTGGGTGAAAAAATACTTTGTACACCTGTTACACATAATTATCGATAGGTGAAAGTTGTGATATTGATGTTACATAATGTTACATTGTGTCATCTTACTTGATGTATTTGTTAGTCATAGCTCACATATCATTTATTTACTTGTTTGTTTAAAAGTATTTTCTCGCTAATTAATAATATTTACAAAGAGAACTTGCTGTTACATTCCTGGCTGAATCTTGAGTACTTAAAATAATGTCTGGCACCCAGCAGGCACTCAATTATTTTTAAAATAAATCAATACCACCTCATTACAGAAAGTCACTCACCATTAGATGTGCTGGCTAATGTTTATTTTTGAACTTATTAGGACAAGAAAAATAGGAACAAGACAATCACAATTTGTATAACCTATATATAAAAAGAAAATAAAAATATTTTAAAATTCTGAGTTTGATGAGATGTTTTGTCATTAAAAATTATAAAATTGGGCAAAGACAAATTATTAAAGCATAATTATGTCAGGTAATACACATTTTACTTGAGATCATTACATGTCGCCTTTCTGTAATCAAGATCACAATCTATTGTTACACTTTGTGAAGTACAGATTTCAGTGTGGGCTTTGTGCTCAAAATATCATTGGCCCTCTTCCTAGCAGAAAATATTTTTAAAATAGAACCATATTATCTGCAACAGAATCTTATCTTTAATCAATATATACAAATATAGTCTCATGATTACTCAAGCATGCAGTAAAGTGGTTGGCATATTTTTGGTAGCTCTAATAAAATTGATTCCTCTTTTTATCAATGTTCAAACCAAACTGACACTTTGGTTGGTTTGATAGCCTTCCTCTTTTACAATATGAACCAAATGATTTTTTGTATCCAAGGTTAACAACTGAGGATTATTTCTGACAATTGTTATTTTACAATTAGAATATGAGAGCAATATTATAGCTGTACTCAAGATGTGTCTATTTAACATGTAATTTTCCTGCAAGAATTATATTAATGACTTAAGAAATTTGTATTTTAAATTCCACTTTATCTGGCAGAAGTCATACAAATTTTAATTTAAATCTGAACATTTTATTTTTAATTGATTTGAATATTTATCCATGCTATCTTCTATTTCTTATTTGAACTTCATTGTGCACTTTAATAATTTGTTTTCTGATATTAATTTTGTCTACAATTCTACAAGAAGGTTGCTTGCTCAGAACTTTCTCAGTCCTTAAAAATATCCCCTTGCAGTTTTTCTTGTTTAACTTTTTTCTACACTAGGAAAAAACCTACAAGACCTACCCTCTTGTCATCCTCTCTGACATTCATTTAGATGAATGGTACTCAATTTTTAAACTTGGAGAAGAACATGCACATTTGCTGTCACTGCTCTTTCTTTTTCTCTGGTGGTGTGATAGTAATTTCTAGTTAAAGGAGTTTTCTGTCTCAGTATATTATATGTAGGGAAAATAAAATGAAGCTCACCAATTCTGAGAGAAACTACTTCCATATATTGTATGAGAATCTATATTGTTTTTCAATTGATGGAGATACTAAATAATTGATTAATGCCATTGTCTTAATTAAACTCTGTTGATTGCACACAGTATAATTCATTGATTTGAATGAACTCAATAGGAAATTTAATGATACACACTGAGATATTCAGTGACTCACAGCTAACTGGGACTATTTTCATTAGAGTAAAGGTCAAGAAAATCATTAAAACCTATTTTTTTTTTTCAAAATCTCTGCTTCACTTTTTCTTTCTTTGTAGATTGGCTTCATCTGCTTCTCCATAGTCATAGCAGAAAATGGTGACTCAGGGGTAGTGATCCTCTCTATGAACATTGTTCAATATACCCTGCTTCTGACCTTCAGTTGCAAGGTTGTGATAATTTTTTGTTTTACTATTTAGACTATGACCCTGTGGTCATCAACCGTAATGCTATTCACTGAGTATTTCTGTTTTTCTTTTTGTCTTACAAGCATGGGATAGCGATGTACTTCCATGCTCCGCTATAGCTGGGTGAGCTCCTGTAATCTAATCAGAGAGGTGTGAGCAGTAGTGAGGTGTATCATTTGAATATCCAGGAGTAGCTCTCTAGAGTGTGCTTGTCCTTTGCTCCCATGGTCAGCAGTGTTCCAGTTAATGGCTGCTTTATCAGCCTGAGTTTTTGAATGAAGAAAAGGTGATATAAGGCCCTCCTCTATCCCTCAGTGGAGCAGGAAATCAACCATCATTGTTTAAGTCACTGGGACTTTGGTACTGCTTGTTAGCTCAGCATGGCCAAGCCTGCCTCAACTAAGATATATGTAAACATGAAATTTGCCAGATTTTCATTTGGATCTGTTAATCATTTAAAACCTGTCTTTGGACTACTTCTTCATTCCCCTGTTTATCTTGTGTGTGCACTACTTTCCTGTCCCAAACTCAGTACCTATTTTCTTCTGTAATGTTAGAGAATATTTAATGAAATGCATTAATGAGCATGAGCACAAACATTGGTCGAGGTATTAGAAGACCCATGTTCTTTTACTCATTTATTAGCCATGTGGCCACGTGAGAGTTTATTTTGGAATTCATTTTCTTCATATAAAAATCAATATATTCTTCTCTGTCAACCTCAAAATAGTGTGTAAAGAACAAAATGGTATATAACAAAATATAAGATCTATATATTTATCCAGGCATCTATCATGTTTATGCAAATTGCTTAGATGTGTTTTCCTCAGGTAGAGATAAAGACGTGGTCAATTTATCCAGTAAATATACAAATATATATATATATAAACTCATAAGTGCTAATGATGGCTTGTAAGGTCAGCAGCACTAAGGAGGCTGAGGCAGGAGGATTACAGCAAGTGCAGGGCCATCTAGGCTACAAAGTTAATTCAATGCCAGCCTGAATTACATACAGCTACCCTGCCTCAAAAACAAACAAAAATAATAACAGCGATATTAAAAGATTGGTAGTGGTTACTTTCAAAGATTTCATTTGATTCTATATTTCTGTTGACTATTTTTAAAATTCTGTTTGAATATAGCTTTTGTGTTTCTTTTCTCTCATTGCTGAGACAAATATACAACATTCAAAGTTAGAGCGGAAGGTTTTATTTGGCTTACAGTTCATAGAGATTTCAGTCTATAATTGGCTCGCTCTGAGGCTGGGATGGCAATTAAGCACCACAGAGCACAAGCAGCATGGCACCCACAAGGGAGCAAACGTGCTGAGAGGCAGTTCTTGGTGGCCACACCACAGCAACTGCAACAGGGTGAGAGAGTTAACAGTGTCTTTCTGCTCCATTTATCTTACTCACACTACAGGGATTAGGGTGGTGCCAAACCAATCACTCACATGGAGTGGATCAGTAGTCACACGGCCCTTAATTTCAGCATCACACTTTCCAGATTCAAATCCCTCTGAGAAAGAGTCTCACTTTATCTATGTGAGTTCCCAGGGGCGGGGGGCATCTAAACACAAACCAAAATAGCTAAAGAACCAAATGCTGATTCTAGTTACTTCAAAAGGAAGTAAGTGATGGGTAGGTGGAGATTTCACTATGCTGTTCACTGGGATGCCAATTGATAGCACTAAGTTTACACCCCTGCATATATGTTTCTGGAAGTATACTCCGATCTATTTAGTCCAATTCAGAGATGTGAGATTTGAGAGATGGCATCAATCTTTGTATCTCCTTTATTTTTTTTTAAATCTTTATTGGTACATTACATATATGCATCATGATTGCACTCCATAATGGGGATTTGTACCAGTATAAGACACAACTTAATTCTCATTTTTTCCCATAGCCCTACCCACCCTACCACCCCCCTATATACATAAAATTTGTTTCCCTTATTTTTTGTTATAATCTCATTTTTCCCCCTTCACCCTATTTTACTTTTTTTTTTTTTTTGGCTTTTTTATCTTTATTGGTACATTAAATATACACATCATGATTGCACTCCATAATGGGGATTTGTACCAGTATAAGACACAACTTAATTCTCATTTTTTCCCATAGCCCCACCCACCCTACCACCCCCCCATATATATAAAATTTGTTTCCTTACTTTTTTGTTACAATCTCAACAATGTCCCCTTTCACCTTATTTTACTTTGAGCATTTTCTATTTCACAATATATAACATATAATTCTAGGACTCACATACATCTTCATTTTCTCATACCATAGAAAAGATGTGATATATACCTATCTGTTACGTATTTATTTCACTTATGAGGATATCCTCAAGGTATGTCCATTTAAGTAGAAATGATTCAAACTTATCATTTTTTATGGCAGAATAATACTCCATTCTGTATAAGAACCACAGCTTGCTACATCTTGGAAACAACCCAAGTGTCCATCACCTGGAGACTGGATAAAAAAGCTGTATCTCCTTTGTTATTTAATGAGAAACAAGATTATTAAGGTACGAGTGAGGGCTGTTTGCCACTATTTCTCAGGTTTCCTTCCTAGCTCTTGGGATAGAGATGCATATGTGTGTAGACAATCAAGCTGGTTTAATTTCAGCATCTGGATACTGCTCTGCAGTTATGGCATATGTTGTTGAAACCAGTGGTGGAGTTAGAGGTAGCAACTTTTTATCAAGTCAGTTCTGTGCTGTTCTTTATTTCTGGAGGCCTCTTCAGTGCTTGCTTTTTCAGCCTTCTGAATGATACAATAAACACTTAATCTGAATTAAATGTATTCTTGCATGAAATATTTACAGCACTAGTTCTCAATGTTAGCACATCTCAAATGAGCTGTTGAGCTTTTGAAAGCAGATTATTTGGCTCTACTTCTAGAATTTTGGATTCACTAGCACTGGGATTGAATCTAAGAATATGGACATGTTAGAAGTTTCTAGATTGTTGAAATAAGGACATCTATCTAGCACAGTATTTTCTGTTTCCCACTCAGAATATATGAATATATGCCATGTCTCCAAATGTATCAAACAGCTACAATTGTTTTTCAAAATATCAATAATTGATCTTGATATTAAGTGTTGCATTTCAAATGAAGAATATTAACTGCCTTACAGCAGAAGTATTTGAAGAGCTTTCAATATAGACATGATGATTAGTAAGGTATACTAAGATGACATATAATTTCCAGTATGTATTTTTAGTTTTCTGCATGATGTCATATAGCAACTATACTATATACTTCTCTTTTTCTCTGTTTAAATACCAGTTATGGTCAGAACGGTAAGACTTTTTGCCACCATGGAGTTCTTTTTTTTTTTAAAACAAATTCTCTTGAAAATAGAAGCTGATGTATAACTACCATTTACAGTTGCATAATTATGCTTTCTTTCTGTGTGTTGGAGTATTTACTTATTTTAGATTTTAGCTTAATGATCATATTTTAACATTATTTTGTCCATAGTTTTTACATAAATATTTTGAGAACCAAAAATGTAAACACTTAGAGAATGAGTTGACACTAGTAACTAAATCCATTGACAATCGGTCCAATATTCTGTTTTTGAAAAAAAAATAAACTTTATTCTATAAATCAGTTTTATAGTAGAATTCATAAATTATAATTTGCACAGTCCCTGATTTTTGATATTGATAGTCTTATCCACTATTTCATTGTTTCCCATCAGAGTGGAACATAGGTTACAATCAGTGAGAATTTATTGATAGTCAGTTAACAATCATCCAAAATCACTGACTACCTCAAGACCTGCTCTTGATGTGCATTTTGTGGATTAGAACCAAAGTCCAGAGATATGTATTTATAATCTACTATGTGAAAGACAACATGGAGAGAATGAGAAAGCAAACCAGAGATGCTAAAGACATATCTCATAAAGGATGTTTATACAAAGGATTCTTAAAAATTCACAGTAAATAAACACAT
Source organism: Petromus typicus (assembly GCA_004026965.1). Taxonomy (NCBI): domain Eukaryota; kingdom Metazoa; phylum Chordata; class Mammalia; order Rodentia; family Petromuridae; genus Petromus; species Petromus typicus. The sequence continues at coordinate 12,030 of PVIR01023015.1, read as the reverse complement.
TTAGAAAATGTACAAGAGACCTAAACAGGCTTTTCAACCAAGAAGACATCTGGATGGGAAGTGAGCACATGAAGGTGGTGCAAGACCCCATTCACTGGGCTTAGGACCAGCACTAAGTGCAAGAATTTGTCCTGGGACTCACAGTTGGGCTGGTGAAGCCTAAAGTATTGGGCAGAACCGTCCCATCTCCACCCCCAGGCCTCCCTGTGACAGAGCCTCCACAACACTTCAGCGCCAGGGAAAACACACAGCCCTAGTCCACCAGACTGCTCTTCTAGCTGATGTCACCTGTGGTTGGCTGCTGTATTCTTGAGCTACTAATCCACCTATTGTGTAGAACACCAATAAACAGAGCACAGGTGGTGTGATAGTACAATGAACTGGGAGGGGTAAGGGTTATGTAATCAATCCTATGCTGACTTCACAGCCTTTTGGTAAGCATTGCCTCTAAACTGTGAACTTGAGCAGAGCTTCTCAGCTTTCTCTCTTGCATGCATGAGACAGGTTGGCTAAATGGCCTGCGGTTGAGTTATTTCCTTTTCCTCATATGGAAGAGTAGAGCTAATGAAAACTCAGTAATTTCTTTCCTCCAGGTAGGCTAGATTCTACTAAAATCCTAGGATGTTAGCCTCTGTTGGAATAGTTTTTATTTTCCTGAGGACAGTTATTATTCAGAAGAATTAAGTGCTCTGATGTATTTCAACATATGTATTTTTCCTACCCCTCCTGGAAGCATGAGGGTATTTTTCTCTAATATGTATCATAAGCACCTACAGAATTATAAGAGGTAAAACTCACAGAATGGTGACAATATAATATTTAAGTATTAACTAGAGATAACTAGTTGTTGATAGTTTTTGTATTGTTATTTTTATGCTCCTTAAAATAGCATTTTATGCTGTTTTGTTATTCTTTCAATGTTAGAAATAAATAATGTATTTGGAAACTCTCCAATAGCTCACTAAGAATTAATCTCTCTTACTCTATAATCATGTTATTTAATCAAAAATTAATTTCCTGCCAGAGTGACTTGTTAAGAAGTTGCTAATTCTAACTTTCTTCTCTGAGTTTAATTGAACTCAGCGGTCAACCATTCCTCTCCCCAGGTCTCAGATAATAAAATGCATTCTTCTGAGTTTTTCTTTTTCACCAGATTTATCATTTTTCACACCTGCAATTTTTTTCTTTAAATATTGCTTTTTTTTTTTTTCTAACAGTGATTAAAGAGTAGGAAGGATAAACAACTCAACGTTAAGTGATTAGGCTCAAGTGCTTGCTATTTGAAATCAACATGGAATAATTTTCAGCGATTTCCAGTATGCTCTCATGTCCATTCCATGTGGACCTTCTCCACAGTGTCATTTCACGGGCCACGTGGAGAGGTTTGGCTCATTCTTACCTCTGTTGGTAGTTACGATGCGTGGAAATCTCCTTCCTTGGTGATGCAGGCTGCTTCATGAAGGCCAGCAATATAGTGAAAGTCTCTTTGAGAGTTGTGAAAGCTTGAAAATGTCGACTTTCAGTTAGAGATGTAAACTCATAATTAACTGAGGTGCGCAGAGGCTAAATACACCTCAACAGAAGAGTTCCTGGTTTGGGACTGATAGGGAGCTGACAGAAAATTGTGAAATTTGGTGATGGCCACAGGCAGCTTCATTTGCCTAGTCTCTCTAGCTTTAGATGATTGAAACTTTCTGAAATAAAAATTTTTAAAGGTGTGAAATAATAACTTCAAGCATTGAAAGCAGAATGCACAGCACATATAAAAAGACATTTATGATATAAGTGGAAAAAAATATATCTGTGTATCATTTGTTGTGTCTTTAAATCATGAATAGGAGAAAATGTATTTTTTAAAAAGAATGACCTATTAGAGAAGGCATATGATATTTCCTTTGGCCTTGTTTTTTTAATATAATTGCTTACATGATAAATATGTATTTTCAATCTACATAAAATATTTTCTGTAAACTTTTCTTATAAAGCTTATTTAAAATTAAATTCAATAAATTAAAACTATTCCTCATTCTTGTCAAGTAGTAATTAGTAATGAAGGTCACTTGTTCCAATACTAGGAATTGAATGCAGGCTTTCACATGGAGATGGATTCCCCAGACATTAAAATTTTTTTTTTGACATGGGGTCTTGGTAAGTTGCCCAGACTAGATTTGAACTTGTTTCCTGCCTCATCTTGCCAAGTAGCTGGAATTACAGGCCTATACTGCGGTACCCTATGAAAGTTACATGCTTGTATTTAAAAATAAATGTATTATGCCAGGCAAGTGAGAGAAAGCCCTCCAAAATCTGCACATATGATGTTGCCATTTAAAATGAAGTGGCAGCTTTAGATTTTTTGGTTAATATTATAAACTATTACCCAAAAATATTAGCACAAATGAAACCCCAAGTATGATAATATTAAGATATTTATAGGGCTGGAGATATGGCTCAATGGTGCTGCTAGGTAAGCACAAGGTCCTGAGTTTGATTCCTAGTACTGCCAAAAAATTAAGATAGTTGTATAGAACAACTATGAGGACCAAATCTAAGAGCACTTTTAAAAACTATTTCCATTCCACTCCTTTAAGACAAGTTACTGGCATATTAATATTCAAAAAGCTTGTCTTATAAATCAAAGTACACTATTAAAAATTATAAAAGATTATAGAATTACATAGTTAAAATTTAAAGAAATTTAATAAAATTATAAGATAATACTTCACTAGATAGTAACTGATTGTGTAATAAATAAGAAAAGAAATAGCAAAGATAAACATGGGAAAATGTTCCCGACTGGGCCTAGCGCCCTCCAACGCAAGAGAAAACAGTATAAGCAACATGCACAGTACAGAAAATGCGCCGAGGCACTCCAGAGCTGCTGGGATCAGGGCTGCCCCGCTGAGGGTGAGCCTCTTCTGGGTTCTGTCCCAGATGCCTCACTGGCCCCTGACCCAGCTTTGCTTTGACCTCATCACAGAAATTCAGATCACGGTTGGGATCCCAGATAGGTCCCCATGACCCTCTCCCGACAGTCATGAGTTTGTATAAGGTCCGCACAAATCCTGTGTCTGGCATTCCATGCAACCAGCAGGACACGTCCAAAGCGGTGGGATGTGACAGTTCAGTTGCTGCCTTTCTTTTGCTCCAGGGAGAAATTCTCAGGGAACCACCATCTTTTCATTAAGTCTCGGACAGTACACGCAGAGGCTGAGGTGGTCGGGTTCGGAGGCCTCCTGCCAACAGCCATAGAGGAGCCATTTTGGAAGCAGACATTTCGGCCTCAGACAACCCTTCCGATAACTGCAGCTTCAGCTAACATCTTCATTGCAACCTCCTATGAAACTCTGAGCCTGAAATTCGCTACTTTTGACTTTGTGGCCTGCAGAAACTTTGATATAGCAAATATTTATCATTTTAAGGTATTTGCTATGCAAAAAATTGGATAATGCAACAGCAGACCGGACTGATCTTATCATCTTTACATAAGTGGAAAGGAATTCTGTGTTGTCTTATCATGGAGGATAGAAGCATAGACTCGGGAATAATGTCTCAGTTTGAATTCTAGATCATATGTGCATTCCAGTGCAGACTCTGAGCCTATTTCTCTTTTATTTTTATGTTTTTTGTCCATAAAGTAGGAAAAATAATGGTACTTATATTTCAAGGTTGATAGAAGGACTGAGAAAGAGAAAGAAAATATGTATACCGATAAAATAATAAGAATTGTGCATGTGTTTGAGATAATAATTGTTCTAGTCAATTTTACATGCTTTTTTTCTCATATGTATACATCATTAACAATGACTGATATGCAGCTTTCCTTGTGTGTACACACATTTCACTGTTGCCCTAGCTACTATCGTGCCTATAGATGTGAAAGGCTTCTAGAAAGTCATTTTGCATCTTCAGAGGAGGACAAAATAATTTCTCCCACTTCAATGAGAGGTGAGGAAAATAATTATTCTGAATTAGGTAGGCAGGAAAACTATCCCCTATCACTTGACTTCTGTTTTATTGTTTTCTCTTCTTGCTGCATCAGACATACTTCCCATGTCAGTAGCTAGGGTTAAATTTTTGCATCTTTCCTCTGAATAAAAGACTCAGGTAGGTTTTATTGTCCAAACATTTCATGCAAGGAGCATCTTGCACATCCCTAGAAATGAATCTTTACTTCTCTTGTATTATATATTTTTTCCCGTGTGACCTACACGCATTCTCTTCTTGTTCTTACTGCTTTGCAGATGTAATGTAGCCCGAGCTGGAGGTTACCATGGTGATAAGGCCATACAGGATGACTTCAAGACTACATCTTGCTGAGAATTTTTTTTGGGGGAAGAGAATTGAATATTGTTGTCCTTTGCTGATAGACTGTACTTAAACTTGACCCTCTCTGCCATTTCTTTTAAGAATAACTAAAGCACTTTGCTATTGGTGGATGTTCTGACTGGTTATTTTCAAAAGTAGATAACATTTTATCTTTTTTACACTTTCTTTCACTGTGACCTTTTCCCCAGTACAGCATCTTTCACTTTCTCTGGACATTTGATAACATTATATTACCTCAGATTTTTCTATCAGGAATAAATGAATTTTTAAATTCCTTTCACATTGTGTCTGTTTTTTGAAAATCATATTATTGTGTTTGAGTTACATTATGTAGATTCAACTCAGAAATCATGACTGTAAAGTGTTATACTAGAGGAAATATTTAATTTTTTGGAAAAATGATACCATTGGAAATCTTTGCAATTAGAAATATGTGACAAACTCACTATTTTAAAATCACAACTGTAAAAATATAACTAGCTCACAAATAATTTCCTAAATGAATATGCTAAGACAACAAAACATGTCCATTTCTACTCAGAACACTATTTTTCCTTTCCGCCAAAACACTTTCTCTGAAAGAACTTCCACATTTTTGCTTCTAATTTTTATTAACTCGCTAACATAGTTTTCGAGTGTCTCAGAATTTTCTCATCAGATTATATATTGAGTTAGGTAGACATCACCATCATTAAAAAATACAATTGCATTTCAATAATAAAAGAAAACAAATAAAATTTGTCAATATTTATCCTGTGAAGTAAGTACCTTTGAACTGTACAACAGTTCTCTTTTGTTTTATCTACATGTTTCTTTTAGAACCTACACCTGTTTTCTGGAGTCTGATTAGGTTTCTTTACCTAATCTTCTCTTCTAAATGAAAAGCTTCTGATGTTAGGGATCATCCCTAACTTTCCATTGTTTTTAGACAACGTTTAATTAGTAATTTTGTAAACATCCATTGGCTGACTTTATTTGGAACCAATTAAGTAATGTATGCAGAGTTTAAGGGAAAGTGGATTACCGTTTTTAAACTTTATATACCCAGAATATTGGGTGTGATGGCTCATGCTTGTAATCCCAGCACTCAGGAGGCAGAGGCAGCAGGACTGCGGTGAGTTCAAGGCTCACCTGGGCTACACAGTGAGTTCAGGACCAGCCTGAACCACAAAGTGAGACCCTGTCTCAAAACCAAACCAAACGCAAAACCAAATTACAACTTTATCCCCCAAGAAATGTTTTGCACTGGCTCTTTTTCAAATTTTAGTTCTTTGGTAGTGAGGGATAATAGGTTTGCTTATGATTTTAACAATTTTAACAGTGTACACCTAGGTTAATAGATCTGTATTTTTGTGAAGTTTACATTAGTAGAAGGAAATACCAAACAAATAAACAATTTATAATGCTAGCTTCCAGTGAATAGGAAACAACTTGAGATGCAAAGATTGTGTGGCTGTTTTATAATCAGCCTCTCTCAAGAGGTGCCAAATAAACTGAGAGAAGAACCACGGGAACCTAGGCATGTGAACGTCAGAAGCAGCATCAGGAAGAGAAAGACTTGAGTATGTTTGTCATGAAGTATAAAGAAGGCTAATGTTGCTGAGTGTAGAGGCCCAGACAGAGGGCTTCTTAGACAATGTTAAAGATGGAGAAAAAGACCACACCATGGATCATGGAACATCCTGTGTAAATTTGGGGAAATGATTAGGATTTTTTCTAAATGTAAAAGAAATATACAGAATAAAATTAGACCTGATTTGTATTTTGGAAAGTTGCATGAGGTTTGAAATGGGGAGGAGTTGCATAGTGGTTGAGGTGGGATTAGGAAGCTAGAGTGGATTCTGATTTTTCACTTTTAAGTCTGAAATATTCAACATCTATGTGTAGATATGAGGTGGAATATTGATGTCCATGGCAATTAAATATTTTAAATTAAGAAATGAGGAAAATCTACACATAAAGACTTTGAAAGATATCCAAAGTACATTGAACTGTAAGCAGAGTAAGTACATTATTTTGATTTCTACGGAGTCAATTTAAATTTCCCAGTGCTTTTCATTATGTTTTCAGATTCCAGCTGGCCAGATTTCATGTGAGTTAGGAAAGGTGGAATTCAAAGAGAAGCATCACTTTTGAAGCTGTCATTGTTCTCTGGGAGATCGCTATGGAGACACTTATCAAATTCTAGTTTTACTGCAGCTCCTCCATTCCACATCTGGCTCCTCTCTCAGACTTTAGACCTAAACAAAAAGCAGATAAGCCCTGGCATGTTCCAGAGTTGACTTTGCTCTGGTTTCTTCCTTGCTCTCCTTCTAGAGTGTTGGCTTAGCCCCAGGGTCATCGGCAGTTATGTGTGTGGGTATCTACAGAGGTAACAGCTCACTATAGATTGTTCCATCGGCTTCACGTCATGGCTCTGCTTTAGTAGCTGGATTTAATTGCTTCTATATAAACTGCTGATGACTTTGTTGACAACTAATTTACAGGAATTAAGTCTAATTCCTGTAAGACATTACCTTATTTTATAACTATGCTATAGCTAATACTACAATTACTAAATTAGTGATTAGTTGAATCCAAAATGACACAATTGCTGAGACAGAGTATATAGTCACCAGGTATGGCGGCCAGTAGTTCTTCATTCCCTTCATCATGTTTCCATAGATTCTAAGAAATGAGCTCCACTTTCTCTCTCTTTGAATCTGTACTGGACTTTAACTCGCTTAGACCAAGAGAACGCAGTGAAAACGGCATTCTGGAATGTCCGTACTCAATCTTAAGAAATACTTTAGCTTTCATTCCATTATCTTGGATCTCAATAACTACATTATGAAGAAATTCAGGCTAGACTATTGAGTGATTAAGAATTTCTGGAGGAAGAGGATCTGTTTGAGATGAACTCTCAGCCGACTGCTCTTGCACCAAGAGCCCTACCCCATACCATGCAGAGCAGAACACAACTGAGCACTGCCTGATTTCACAGTCTAGAGTTAAGAAAGGAGACAATGTATTGTTTTAAGCCACTAAATTCTTGGTTAGGGTGTCACACAGTTACAGAGACATTGACTGATTTAGCACTATTTATGAGACATCATTCTATATAATGGACAAACAGCATTGAACAAGAAAAATAAAATTATTTTCCCCTTTGGAGCTTTCACTCTCATACAGATAAATAATGAACATAACTTGAGGCAGTCATAAGTTGCACAAAAATGTACACATGTTCATGAGGTAGAACCATTGGGTGAAAGATACTATTCTACATCAGTGCCAGAGGAAGACATTTCTGAGAAAATGAGTCTTGACATGAGACATGTAGTACAAAAGGCTACAGTCCTGCAACAAATTGAAGGGTTTGGGGAAAAGCAAATCCAAAAGTGAATCAGAATCTTCTAGAACTGTAGAAAAGAGTATGTGGCTGACATTCAGAGAACAGGTGGGCAATAAAACTTCTTGGCTGTTTTTGAAACATATTTTTAGCCATATAGAAAATGTTACATGATATTCTAAAATTTGAATAGTGTTAGGTACATCCCCGACCCATTTAACATATACTGAAGCATGTAAGTAGAATGTAACTAACCCTGTACAGTAGTTATCTTGGAGATAGTCCTAAGGAGTGGTTTATTTTACTGATTGATTGATTGATTGATTGATTGAGACAGGGTCTTGCTTTTTAGAGTCCAGGCTGGCCCTGATCCTTGAACTCACAGCAATCCTTCTGCCTCTGCCTCCCAAGTGCTGGGATGACAGGCCTGAGCCACCATCCCCAGCACTGTGGTGTGCGGTTCTGATTGCTGGTGGGCGTGAGTCTCCACGCCCAGCATTGTTGTATATGGTTACAGGGATCGAACCTCGGTTCTTGAATTTGCAAGGCAGCTGCCAGAACCACTGAGCTAAATCCCTGGCCCAGAGTGGTTTATTTTTAAAAGCACTTTCTGAAATTGTCTGAATCCTGTAGAAATGTGAAACAAAGTGTGATTCTCTTCAGCAATCCACTCATTTCTTTTATATCAATAGAATTATCATGAATTTATTTTGACTATTAATTTCAAAATTCATGGTAATTAAAATATTATGTGGACAAATACATGAATGAGAATGAAACACTTTATTCCCAACTGCAGCTTTTATAAAAATGGGTTTACCTCATCTATGATTTTGCTCCTCTAGTCTGGCTGCTGGCAGAGCCAGGTGAGAATTATAAAGCTGTCAGAGGGAAATTCAATCCTGAATTATTCCATGAAGGAGAGGCACACTGATAGGTGAGCAAGAAATCCACTCTGATGTGTCAAATATATAAACTTTAGGAACATGTAGGCTGAACTAATACAATGAGTATATATATTACTTTATAATCTGAAGGAAGTCTGTAAATAGCTTCCATTTGATGTATCACTGTCGATTGTCCTTAAATTAAGATGAGTCTTTATGAAATTTGTTGAAAATTGGTCAAGAAATTAATCAGAGCACCAGAGCTAGTAGGTATTTTGTGGATTTCATGAAACAATATTGAATCACTCTGGTGACATCAATTTAGTGTTTATGGTAGATTCTCAGCTTTCACACTCTATCATGCTATGTATCAGGAAATGCCTCCCGAATGTATCAAGGACTAGAAAACACCATTGAATAATACTTTTTCAGATCAATTTTTTTCTTTTTGTCTTAAGGAAGTGTAATAGTGAATGCATTAGAGTCTTAAGCAGAGAGAAAGGCTCTTGATATTAAAATGAAGTAACAAAGGACCAGGAATTAAGCTCAGTGGTTCCAGCGTCTGTCTTGCAAGCTCAAGGGCCTGGGTTCAATCCCCCGGTAACCACATACAATACTGGGTGTGGAGACTCACGCCTTGCAGCAATCAGTACCACATACCACAGTGCTGGGCATGGTGGCTCACACCTGTAATCCCAGCACTTGGCAGGCAGAGGCAGGAGGAGTTCTGTGATGTGAGTTTGAGGCTGACCTCGAGGCCAGCCTGAACTGCAAAGCGAGACCCAGCCCGTGCCCCCACCCCACAAAAAAAAAAAAAAAGATTTAGGTAACAAGTTACAACAGTTAGGCATTTCAAATTACACTGCTATGAACCTGGTACCCCCTATTTACAACCTCATGTTAGCATCTGTCGTTTCTAAGCACACAGCTTGAGGACATGAGTCAGACTGCTTGTTGAAAAATAATTCTAGGAATCACCTAAAGTTAACTCAGTGACATTTCTAGAGATCACACAAAGTTCTTACTTTTTTTTTTTCCATTCCAATTTGTGCTCTTTCTGTCAGACTCACTCAAAATGAGAGAGCCTTTCCTGGCATCTACTTTATTGCCTTTGGCAAAATGCAAGAAATGGGTTTAGAGAACAGAAAACATCATTACCTATTTCTAACTTAATATTCCTGAAAACTACCTAACTTAAATCTTTTATCAGCTAAAAGAATTTAGATATTTACAGGAAATTTTCTGGGTTGCCACCTTTAATACTGAAGATTTTATTTTGAAAAAAATCCTCAATAAAAATAGTTGTATGGTTAATGAAATATAAATATCATTGGAAATGTATAATCTCAACTCTCTGTCAACCTTGAACAATTTTTGTGTTAGGTTAACATTAACCAATAACTAAAAGTTATACTTGTAATGCTGAGAAAAAAAGTATACAAGCACTTGGCTAAAGAAAAAGTGTAATTTAAAGTCTTGATATATGAGCATAAAAATGGTAGATTGCTATTTTTCCATGTTTTATTATGGTGCTACAACACATTTTATGCATAGGTAATCCACTTATTCAAAATTACTCAACAGTTAGTCACAAAGAATTATCAACCCATATATTAAAGGACTGGTTGACAGCGTGTGGTGCTATTGTGGAACCTTTCCAAGGTAAGGGCTGAGCAGAGTGTGGTGGTGTAGGCTTGTAATCCCAACACTCTGGGAAGCTGAAGTGAAAGCCTGAATAATTCAAGTCTAGACTGGACAATTTAGCCCCTTACCAAAATCTAGTACAAAACACAAATCCAAACAGAGCTGGGGATGTACTTTGGTGTGAAGATGCACAGTCAAACACAAAAATGAAAACAGCTTCACTCCCTGCAACTTTCTCCAACAACTGAGGCCTGGCAGGAGAAAGTTAGAATACTACAGTCACATCACGCAAGGGGATATAGAGGCTTTGGTCCTTTCTCTCTCTCTCTCTCTCTCTTTTTTTTTTTTTTTTTTTTTTTTTTTTTTTTGAGACAGGGTCTTGCTCTGTAGTTCACACTGGTCCTGAACTCACTATGTAGCCCAGGCCAGCCTCAAACTCACAGAAATCCTCCTACCTCTGTCTCTTGAGTGCTGGGATTACAGGTGGGGGCCACCATGCCAGGGATTGTGGTATGTGGTTACCGGGGATCAAATTCAGGGCCTTGTACTTGCCAGGCAGATGCCAGAACCACTGAGCTAAATCCCCGGTGCCTCTCTTTTTTCTCTTGCTTCCTGGCTACCGTGAGGTGAGCCAGCCTCCTCTGCCATATATTCCCACCGTGATGTTATATGCAACCCCAGACCCAAAGCAATAGGGCCAAGTGAAAATGTACTTCAACTATGGGCCAAAATAAATATTTCCCCTATTAAGGTAATTATCTAAGGTATTTTATTGTACAGTAATGCAAAAACTAATACATTATCTATTATATATTTTGGCCCTCATTTTACTCTTGGTATATAAATGTGGGAGTCCTATTTATTGTATTTAACAATATGACCGCAATGTGCATCTATTTAGCTAGAAATGTCTTTAATACTTCATTCTTTATAGCTGAGTAGTACTCCATTTTATAAAAAAAACCACATCTTCCTTATCCAGTCTCCAGCTGATGAGCATTTGGGCTCTTTCCAATATTTAGTTATTACAAATTTGCCGCTATAAATATGGGTGCATATATGTCACTGTGATACAATGCTTTTAATTCTCCAAAATGTAAAATAGAAAGTAAACATCTAAAAGGGTAGGGGAATTATAGGGGAGGAGTAGAGAGGAAAAGAAGAGAAGAAAAATATGAGGAAACAAGGAAAAAGCAGAAATAAAGTTTTTGTGAATTGGAAGAAGGTAAGGAAATGGAATAGGGAATAAACAAGAACCAAGATACATCACATACAACTACAAATCCCCAAAGATGAATGTGAGCATAATGCATAATTGAAATAAAACAATAAACTTAAAGTTAAAAAAATAAAAGCAACACAAAGTAATAAAAAATAATTTTTTAATGAAAAATTGAATAACGCAGAAAACACTGTTAACACAATGACCAGAAAGATAAAACCATTACCTTCATGGAATTTGTGTTCTATTGATAGGGGTACACAATAAAAAATACATAATAAACTGGGCATAGTGGTACATGCCACCAGCTTTTCCAGCAATTTGGAAAGCTGAGGCATGAATATCACAAGTTCTAGTCCAGACTGGACAACCAACTTAGTGAAATAGACCTTTCTCAAAATAGAAAAATAAAAAAGAATGGAATGTAGCTCAGTATAATTCCTAGTACCTCAGAAAATAAAGCAAAACAAGAACACCAAGAATCCAAGCAAACACATAGAAATAACAAAAGGTGATATAATTAGCTATATTACTTGGATCTTCTAGAAAAAGCATACTGTAATGGAGGTAATATTGAAGAAATTCATTGAAAAGTAATTCTGCAAAAAGAAAAGGGAGGA
>PVIR01023014.1:0-27231 GCA_004026965.1 Petromus typicus | reverse complement strand
AGTCAAGCTGTTGTTCTGAGGTAGAAACCTTAGTTTTAGATGTTTGGAAAAGTATTAATAGAGATGTTCAGTGGGAGGAAATTGTTTCCTTTGCAATGATAAAATGAGTTACTCAGTAGGTAATTTCATAATCTTATTAATTTGGCCATAAATTAATTTGTTATTTGCTCTAAGCTGTTTTCATAAAATTACACTAGTCTTGTGCATGCCTAAGTCCAGCTTTCCTAACTGAATAATGCATTTATTTACCAAGGCCTTATACTCGACACTCTCCTGATGCATATTTGCAAAGCACTGATGAAAGTGAAATAGATGAGCATACATTTAAAAACTGCAGTGTGTTGGGTATTTCTTACAGCATATTCTCACTAGCGAGATGAAAACTCATTTTTATCCTTCTCTGCAAGAGTAAAAGACTATTTTTCCTTATCTTGCAAGATTTAAAACAACAGAACAGATTCGTTTTACTTCAAATCTGGTATATTTGTACAAGTCCCTAATCTTTATAAGGTCCTTCCCAGGTCCCCCCTTGACCCCTGGCGCATAATGCAAGACATACAGCCAGTGGGAAGTTTACCTGGACGGCATCTCACGGTGGTCCATAGAAAACACCAAGGAGGGTTTACCTTGCCTGATTGTGGGTCCTGAGGCTAGAGGACTGGTACCCAAGGCCAGATTCAGAAGCAAAACCAGAAATGAAGCCAGGAAAGATTTCTACCAAGATTTTGTTAAGGCCAAGGTAGTAACATCTGAACCAGAGTCAATGTTAAATTGGGGTGTGGGGCGGAGGAAACGACTGGCAAGCCTGAGTATGAAGGACAGGCTGGGGCTTCCCCGACAGCAGATGCTTAGGAGGGACCTCACATTGCAAAGGTCAGGGTCCCAGGTAGTGCTGTTATAGATGTCCAAGCTGCCTTATGAGGGTCTTCCTTGTCTTCGCGTATCTCCCCAGTAGCTCCGTGTATGGCCTACAGCCCTGGGGTATCTGTGAAGCACTGTTTACCTTCCCTCCCTCTATTGACATCTATAATCATGGTGCAAAGCAGTGGTAGGTACAGTGGCATGAATTATTTTGCCCAAGTTTAGCCAAACAGAGACAGTAATAGTAACCCTTGTATTTTCCACTTTGCCTCCACAGCTAAAATAATTACTGTTTCATGTATGCTTATTATTGACACTGCAACAAAAATTATTAATTTTATTAAATCTCAGTGCTCATATGCACATCTTTTAATATTCTGGGATGTATATATATTATTCTGTTTATGTGCCAAAGCCTAATGGTTGTCTGTAGGAAAATGTTCACACAATGATTTAAGTAAGATCTGAATTGGCCACTTTTAATGGATCCATTTGTATTTGAAAAAATGACTGACAGACAAACCATTATTCAAACTATGATATTTGGTCGACATTTTCTGAAAAATGAGTGAAGTGAACCTGTCATTTCCAGAAAAACAACTGATGGTATTTGTTGCTAGTGATAAAATTTGAGCTTTTAAGTGAAAATTAGGATTTGGGAAACTTGTGTCCACCTCTGTGAGTTTGACAGCTTCTCAATAAAGACTTTTGTGATAAGTTCAGGGTGATACTAACAGATTTGATTTTTTTTATATAGTGAAATATGTTAACATTTAGAAGATCTGTATAAATCAGTGAATTAATATTTTTTGATGGTCTATGTATGATGTTACAAAAGCATCCATCATACTCGGGTGAAAGATCCACTGAAAGTACAAGATATGCTAATATATTTTAATGTAATAAAGCATGCAAGGTTAATTGATATTACAAGTTACACATTGCAACTAGCCTTTAAGAAAGTGCCACATATCAAGTTAGAATGTACCATAGTATTTATTTATTTCCCTCCTTTTTTCATCTTTGTCTCTGTGGAAGGCTATATCTTTCTTTTTATACTGTATTTCCATAAAGGAAATCCAGGATTAGGTATGGAAATCTAGCTACAGTTTATGAAATAATGTATTTGAAAGCCTTAAAAAAATGAAATGATCATCTTCTCTCACTATTTTTAGCTTTGAAAAAATAGTTTTGGTTAAAATGCAATAAATTTAAAATTATTTTAAAATGACAATATTTTTAAATTTCATTAGTTTTAATATTCATTCCTAGTATGGTAACTCTTGATGGATATAACCCACTCTCAGAATAGTCCTTCTCACACAGTCCCTGTGTTCTTGCTGGTTTCTGAAGTGGTTCTGGAAGTCCTCTTGGGTGTGTTTAGCTGTGCTGTCGAGGCTGCCTCGATGTCCTAAACTGACTCAAAACTTCAACCTTTCGTAGTCGTCTTGACTTTGGGGAAGAGCCGGAAGTTACATGGAGCCAGGTCCGGTGAATAAGCTGGATGAGGACACAGCAGGGTTGGAGAGCATGTCTCTTCACAAGCAGCCTTCCCATTGGATGGCATCGGCAGTGCCACTCAGGGCTTTTTTTCTTTAATCTTGTCTCATAAAGACACTCATAAAAATGATTTCCAAAATTGCTTCAAAAACTGGCATGGACAATGGGATAAATGTGTGATATGACAGAAAGGAGCCAGTGGAGAAAGAAGGCTGGGAATACCTGAAACAAGGGGAAATCATTGGGATGATCTCCCAGAAGGGATGAGAGCAGGGCAGGTTTGGGGAACACGGAGGGGAGGCCAGGCCTTCAACAAAGAATGAGTTCCATCTGAGAACCAAGCTTCCTTTGAGGCATCAGGTGAAATGGTTTTAGCTGAAGTTTAGGATATAAGACCCAGTAGTTTGAATGAAAAGCAGAGTTCATGGTGCTGAGTGGAAAGGTTTAGGAGAACGGTAGTTATTTCTTGCTTAACAACCCACCCGCCTAAAACAATTCGGATATACAACCACCACTCTGACTTATGACCTGTCTCTTTTTTTGGGTAAAGTTCTGTACATCTTGTTTATAGAAACTCAGTCTCTTTTTTTTGGACAGTACACCTTGTTTCTACACCACTGTAATTTTAGCTGTTGTACTGCAAAGTACAGCAGTGCAGGAATATGTTCTGTTACACATTTCAGTCCTGCGTGTAAAAATTACATAAATAAAAGCAAAGTCATCAAATTGCACTTCTCTGTGACCATTTCTTTGTTTTGAATGTACACACTATACAGAATTCCTCATTTAGTGACCAATTCATTTAATGACCAAGTTGCAGAAACAGAATTGAGTTATTAAACAAGGAACGCCTGTAGCATATTATAATTTAGGCACATTTACCAAATGTGTTGTGCAAATAAACACAGCATTCATGGAAAGATAGATGTCTTCAAAACTATATATTATTTCTATAATGTCTGACACTGGGGGAAAAATAATTTACCTGACATTTTTGGATATTGAGGCATATGAAGATGCTTTTTTGACTCAATATCCAAAATATATATTGTTTGCCTGTTGGATGCAGAAGGGAGTGATTTGGAGCATGGTCCTATGAGACCTATAGATAACATATGATACAAGGCAAACAGCTGGGCCAAAGGGCCAGAAAAATATATCAGTGGACTCTTTTATTGGGCTCCCTTCCAAGGCTTCCAACAGTTCCTCAGGTGGTAATAAAACTGATTCATTTGTAATTAAATAAATTCTCAGGTATAAACAAACTCTGTAGAAGGATGTTACCTTTGAAACTTTGTGATATATAGGAAGATTATATATACACTTTCTTACTGCAAGAAACAATTGAACAATTAATTGTCACTGTTATTCTTAGCTCTATGATTGTTTTATGTGTGCAATTTTTGCCTTACTCTCCTGGTTAGAAGCTCCTTTACTACAACTTCATACATTTTTTGGCCCTCCCTTTTTAAAAAAAAACTGATTTTATTGGTACATTTTCTATATACATCATGATCACAATTGACATTGAGAATTTGTACCAGTACATGACATGGCTTAATTCTCATTTTTGCCCTTTTTTGTCAAAGTATTTGCAGAGGCAGACAGAGCAGTGGCTCCATTAATGCTAGTTTCACTGACTAGGATACTTGACATTTCCAATGACTTTTGGAGTCCAGCAGGTTCATGGTTCTGGGATATCTTATTTGTAGTATTTTAGTTTCACTGGTCTCTTGCAATGACCTGTGGAAGCCCCTTCATTAATGACCCAGAAATCACACATTCAGAATACACCTTCCAGCAGTATCAATGGTGTGATCATTGTAACCTTGAAGAACTCATGGAGGCAGCTAAGATGCTAGGAAAGGACATGTGAGGAAGTAGAGAAATAAATGCTCTATTGATTTGCTAAAGATCATGTCTGATTGTATCTGGTTTGCAAGTATGATTATTGATGAGCACTTTCTACATCTCTGCTGTATCTTGAGATAGCTTGGTTTCATGAGTCATTTTCATTCCTACCTTGTTTGGCATGTGAGGGAGCTTGAACCTAGCTGAAGTGATGATTTGTGGTGGCTGCTATATTTTATTTTAAAGGTTGTTGGAGAGCATGTATTTTTAAGAAAAACAAATCACTTTCATTGAACTATGTTGCTAATATGATGTCTAAGGCAGTCATTCCTTGTTTAACAACCTACCTGTTTCACAATTGTTCAGAGTTACAATAAAGGCACACTGTTTAGACTTTTGGGGTACATTTTTGTACATCTCTTTTACAGAACTTCAGTGTCTTTTTTGTACACCATACTTATACAGTGTACCCTGTATACTTTATTTTTGCTGATTATACATTTCAGGAAGAGTTATGCAAATAAAAGCAAAGTCATCAAGTTGTACTTTTCTTTCTTCTGAGTATTGTGATATCTGTATTGTACAGAATTCCCCACTTAGTGACCAATACATCTATTGGCCTAGGCCCCGAGACAGAACTTAGTCACTAAGGAAGAATGTCTGCAGTGGGAGGAAAGCATAGAGCTGTGTTAGGAAGAGAGCACAGCGGCCTGGAGATCCAGAGGGGCTCACCAGAGGGACCAAGCATGGAGGAGGCGGGGATGTATGGGAAGCTGTATTGTATTTTACACATTGATAATTACAGGAATCTTACCTCTTTACACAATGATGCTTTCATATCACAACCTGAAATTTATCCTCAACAATAATGACTCTTTTTTTTTCAAGCCAAAACATAATTTTCTGGTCAATTCAAATTATCTGTATGTGTTGCTGTTTACTTTTATATTCACCAGGTTAAATCTTCAGTTGTGCCACCGCCATTAAGAGTTCCCAATGTAGAAAAATCTATTCATTATGAACACATTTATTGCTTCATTGAGTTGCCTATTTAAAATGCAGAGAACCACAAATTAAATGTAGTGCTTTTCCATTTTGAAAAAAACAGATGAATGGGTAGTATTTTCCTGAATACATCGTATTTGTCTTACATAATTAACATTCTACATTCATAGGCTAACAGATGCTAGGCCTCGCTTGTTTTGACATTTGTTCCTTGCTGGTCATTATTGAAAGAGGCACTCCCAAGACTTGAACACACTATGTTCTGCAGCAGGGGATGTGGGAGGATGGCCACAGGGGGGATAGTGAAGCAACTTCCAGAAATCTATTATTTTGAGATTAAATTATGTAAAACATAAAATAATTTCTTCATTGGAATTATAAAATAAAATATTTCAAGTAGCTTTAATATAAGATTAGTCCATTAAATATAGCATATGGGCATTGTTAAAAACCCGTAGATCTCATTGGCTTCAGCCTTGACTTTTTTGCCTTCAGACTGAACCAGGATGTTTGAGCTGCTGGCTGAGCCACCATACATCTTGTGGCCTCCGTAGCTCATTTCTCTTGTTTGTATAACTCAGACTTACTGCTTCCCTCGAACTCAAAGCCCTGCCATCGTCAAAGACATCCAGTACTTTAGATTTTCAAGTTATTTAATTTTCTTGATTCTTGTCATCATTACCTCTCTTGCTCAGCTATCTGTACCACTGGTTATGCCCTGAACTCTTATCAGGAAGTGCACTGTCTCTAAAATCTTATGTTCCAGTAATTATTTAATGGGCCAGTATCTCATAATATTGGGAAATACAGATAGTGGGGACCCATATGTGTTTCTACTATGATGTTGCTGTGGGGTTTAGGTGGAAGGAGAAGTTGTATGAATATCTAGTCTGTTGAATTTTTTCTGTTACATAGGTGTTGTATTTCTTTGGATTTTTTTTTTCTGCGTATGTGAGATGTTCATATTTGTTTTTCTTCCTCAACTTGAAGAAATTTCAGCATTAAATATTTTCATCTTTTTTTTTCTCTATTCCTCTAAAGATTCCTACAACTTTCCCTTATATCTCTTGTGTCTCTTTAATTTTCCTTTTTGTTTTTTGCCTATCTTTTTAAAATCTCTTTGCTTTATATACTGAGAAATTTCCTCAGATATACTTTCCAGTTCATTAATTTTATCTTTAGCTCTGTCAAATCTACTAGATATTATTTATTATCTCAGATTTTCAACTGGTTTCTTCTTTCTACATTTTCACCTTTCTTATCCTTCTGATTTTACAGTGTTGCTTAATAACTAGTAATCCTTCCATTTTGACTCTGAGGATTTTTTTTTTTTTTTTGAGACATTGTCTCGCTTTGTAGTTCAGGTGGCCCTGAGCTTAGCCTCTAACTCACATCACAGCAATCCTCTTGCCTCTGCCTCCCGAGTGCTGGGATTATAGGCATGAGCCACCATGCCCAGCACTGTCGTCTGTGGTACTGATTGCTGCTTGGCGTGAGTCTGCACTACCAGTATTGTGTGTGGTTACTGGGAGATCGAACCCAGGGCCCTTGCGCTTGCAAGACAGGCCCGAACCACTGAACTAAATCCCTGGCCCATCTGAGGATTTTTCTAGTCTTTTTCACTAGTGTTTTGTTATACACATTCCCTTAGATATGAATAGTGTCATACATTGGGCTGCCATTAGTCATTTTGCGTATCTTTATATTGTGTCATTTTCTTTTGTCAAGAGGTTAATTTTCCTATGTATTTTCTGTGTAAGAATTCTCTGAGGAGTTTTAGGATTATCTTACTTTTATACCTATGAGTCCCTTAGCTCTGAAAAAAGTCATAAATTAAGCATGGTTTTGGAATCCAACTACAAAGAAATAATTTCTGTGCCCAGAAATGTACAATACAGACTCATTATATACAGCCATTATATCTTCATTTCTAATCATAGGTATTTTAGGTCCTTGGCCCTAACTGAAAAAAAGTGGCACTATTAACATCCTTAACTTCTTCATCCCTGCTATTCATGGGGTATTCTTAGTATTCAGATCTGTTCCCCTTCAAGCCCAAGTCTTTCCACCACCTACTTCCATTCTTACAGTGGCCACAGAGTCACAGCCATCACTGTGAGCATGAGTTTATTTTTCTTTTCTACTCAAGGAGATTTTTCTTTCTTGTTTTCAAAGTTGGTTCTATTAATTAGGGCCCCAGCAGAAAATAGAATAGTATTCATTTGAACAAAGGGAGTATTTACAGAAGTATGGCAGGAATAAAGAATCCTATGAAGTCATTTGAGAAATCCAGAGATGAAGGCCAGCAGGAAGCTCTTAACAGGAAAAGAGAAGTATAATTATTGGAGCCGCAGAGAGCTGAAGCCATAGAGGAGGGTCGCTCTGTGGGAACTGGTTCTGAAGTGTAGTCACTGCCAGAGGAAGGCCTGAGTCAGGGTGGAAACAGAGAAGCAATGGCTAATTCTCTCTTCTGTCCTCCTAGCTCTTGTTTGTACCTTATTGGCAAAAACCAGCAAGAAGGCAGTCAGCAAGGGATCCCAGGAAATGTGGTGGATGTGCACATAGAAAATAAGTACACTGAGGCTCATGTGGTTAATTTTTTTTATTTGTTATTTCAAGATATTGCAGAGAGCTTAGAATTTATCAGGCGTGTTTCTGCTGTGTTGACCGTAAGTCTAATAATCCTTACTCCAGTGTTTTATGTAGCTTATACCCTTGTTCAGGCACACTCGTAACATTTTCAGGATGTAGGGCAAGAGTACAAATAGAAACTCTCATCAGACTATGTGTCTATATAAAATTATGAATGAAAGTTAACTATTAAAATCTGTTTTATCTTCCTTCTTTGACAAGATACATCAGTAGTGAGCTAAAAGACAAAAGTGCTGATTTATACTTCTTTGATTCCTTGGAGACCCACTTGGGGCATCATGGCATGGGTGAGCACTGGCCTCTGGTCCCCAGCCCTGCTCAGCATGGGGAATAGCCTCAGACTTAAAGCATGGCCCCCAATCCTCCCAGTCAAGCTTAATCACATCCCCTTTAAACAACCACTTTTGGGCAGGAGAGGCCTGCACAGGTGCTAAAAGTAAGCACAAGGTTATTGGGGAAGTGATTCTGGAGTCCCAGCTACCTGGAACGTCATAAATGGTGGAGCATGAAGAATGTTGTGTGCATGTGACTTGGCCCTGTATTCTCCTTGCTTTATGAAGAGAGGTAGGGCCAAGCAGAGCAGAGTCCTCAGAAGTATAGAGCAGAGTCCCTTGTGGCCTGAATCGAATGCTGATCCTGTACTTGGTCTTCAGCTTCATCAGGTTCGCCAAGACTGCCAGTCCCTTGACTCCTGTTTGCTTTTCTGAGACTGTAAGCTTCCATGCTGCTCTCTTCCCTGTCCATCCTAGAGACTGTCGTCCACCTCACTCTTAGTAGCGGCCTCAACCACCTACCCAGGCGATGTTCACCTCACTTCAACCTTAGCACAGTCTGTCTCTCCAGCTCCTTGCTTCTAGTGTACTTTGGGGGCTGAATACCTACAATGTAAAGAGTAGAGAACATGACCTCCTGGCTGGAGCGCTTCACCTCTTCTGTCATAGGCAGCTCTTTTACATACTCCCTTCAAAGCCATGCCACTTTGCCCTTCACCTATTCCACCACCTTCCTGGTCATTCTCAGCATATGATCTTGTGTCCTGTTTCTCTTGTTGAAGTCAGTGAAACAAGAGATTTTCTAACTCTTGCATCCCTCCAAATCTTACTTTACCTAATGATGAAGAGTAGGGTGATGTAGGTTGACTACTAACTTCTTTTAAGCAGCAGTAGCCATTGATCTGCATCTACTTTGCTCTTGTGGCCATGACAAAGGCACTGCCTCCGCTGGGCCCAGTGTCAGATGGATTGTTCCACCATAGCTACTACTGCAGTTTCCTCTGGACCTTACTACATCAAGTGTCTTCCTGTCTAAAGCTTTGCATCTATATTGCAGTCACATCTCTCTACTTAATCCAAATCCTTTTCAGTCCACAGTGATCTTATTTCTGCCCCAGTTACTTTGCAGAACTGGTCTGGCGAGGCTCAGCAATGACCTACTTTTTAGTTGCTAAAACCAATGGGTACTTCAGTCCTCCATAATATTCCCTGTTGGTAAGCCCACCTTCTGTGTATGCTTTCTGCCCTTCATATTCCTGCCCTTCTTGTTTCCTGACTGGCTTTCAGAGACTCCTTCCCTTCGACATTGCTTTCCCCAGAGTTCTGCCCAAGGCTCCTTCTCCTCATCTTATTCATTAAACTCGTGGGGTCTTCCTGGTAGAAGGTGCTCCATCAATATCAAATTATGCATGCAAACCCAGCTGCTGGTTTCCAATTCAAGCAACACACTCAAAAGTCTTTAAAAGTTTAAGCAAGAAGGAGCAAACTTTTTTTTGAAGGATATACATTTCCAATTATAAATGACATATTACTTATTGCAACTAGAGTCCATTGGGGGAAAAAACCATAAGAGCTTATTTCAGATCTAATATGGCTATATGTGAGCAACAGAAATGATGTAGCTATCTTATTAGAAATACAATAAAGAGATTACTTAGCAGCTGTCTCCCTACACTGTTGTTTTATTTTTCTCCATAGTTCTTGGCAGAGAATCTAGAAAAGAAAAGAAAAATACTTAAGCCACACTGTGTTCTCCTAGACTAAATGATGTCTGCTGTTCTGAGAAACAAATCTTAAAAGGCAATGTGTGTTCCATGATTATTGAAAATAGAACACTTTCAAAGTTTTTTTTTTACCCTGGAGGCATTTGATTAAATATTATGGCCTTTCCTTTCCATATCTCACAGTAACATTTCTGTCGATTCCACAGTTAGTACTCAGAAGCTCAGCACCAAACCACATCCATATTAGATTTTGAAACTAACTTTGAAAAAGTAAATCAAAAGAGAACTATTAAACACTGTCTTTTTATTGAGATAAGGAGATGCCACATATAGCGTGTTCAATTGTTTATTCATTCATAATTTGTTCAACAAATAATTATGTTAATGGCCACTTCACATAATTTAGAGTAAATTTTTTGATATATAAAAAAACTGCCTGCCAAAAGAGAAGTAGAAATTATTTACTACTTTATTTAACCTTTACCTGCTAAGATCTCTTTCCCTAACCTTTTGACTCTGTTAGTCAAAAATTTCCATTGTGCGTTTCCAGGTCTCAAAGATTGTGATGCAGCAATTTCATCAGTCCCTGCTGCAGTCACCTGAGTAACAGTCTTTATCATGTGACCTTTATATGCCACTCTGTACTCAGAGAAAAAGTAATCTAGGAGAAGAAGGAATCATCAGCCTGAATCCAAGGTTAGGGTGCGACTGCCTGCTGACTTGTGCAGTTCACATTTTTCATTCCTGAAGGAACAACTTAAACAGTGATATTATAAGTGCTTTAATTTTTGCTGATGTCCAAGACAATGGGTATGGCTAAAATGGATGTATACACATTCCACAAGAAACATTCTATTAATGTTCTTGGTCTCCTGGCATTATGTATGTGCCCAACATGGTACAAGGAAGAATCTGAGTTTTTTGTCACCTAGTGCAGAGTTAGAACTCAGTGCATTTAGGGCTGTAAAAGTCAGTGTGTACAGCTCTCAGATTGCCTGACAATGTGCTCATTTTTTAAGGGTGTGAAAACACTGCACCAGCCAAACAAAAGTATGGCTAGTGATTCAGTACTGCCTGTAACTTGTCTATGCAGTGTCATTTGTTCACGCAGTGTCACGCACTATGATGCTCTGCTTTGCCTTGGAACCAAAAGCCATGGGGCTGACTGGTTGTGTACTAATACCTCTGAAATCCCACATCCCTAATGCAGTTCATCAGCAAGTGCCCTCGATTCCTGTCTACAATACCTGTGGCAGTGCTACTCAAAGTACAGCCTGCAGATTTGTATTTGTCCATGAACTGCTTGTGACGGGTGCATGGCAAGCTAGGTACAAAAACTGGAAGTGGTTAGAAGCTTTTATAAGCAATTTGGCATTGGCATGATGGCCAGGTTTGCCATGGTTGACTCTCTTTGAACAGAGTGTGGACACGAGTACTGGTGAGCTAAATTAGTGATCACATGGTACAAATTGTAGGTTAAGTAACCATGTGCCCCAGGAGCATGTGACATATTTTTGACTGGTTGGTTGACAGTAGCCTAAGCATATAAAGATCTATGAAAATGAAAGTACATTTATATGTATAACTTGTCTTGACAAATTTTGGTTTTTAATCAGAATTTTTCATTTTATAGTTTAATATTAGTGGATAATTAAGGTAATAAAATTTATATTTTTAATTTTCACCTTTAATTTACTGAAGTTGGAACAAGCTTCACAGGCCTTATTGTATGAGAAAATGCTTATCTTTTCTGAGTATGGTAAAAATATACACCACATAATGGTGATGGACATAATTCTGGCAAAACAAAGACCTTCAGTGCTCATGACTTCCTTGGACTGTGAGCCTTCATTTCTTGAGTCTGGTTTTAGCTGTAATTAATGATGATGCACTTAAAACAGGATTTAGTAATTTGTGGAGATGTATGGATTGCACAGCAAGAAAGCCATCAAAACTTCTGAGCTGTTTACATAATACAAATTAAGTTAAAAGCCACAAGAAGTTTTTGAAAGAAAAGAATGTTGGATTAAAAAGCTAATTGAAGCAGATGTTCGATATTTCCCATATAAACAAGGTTTCACAGACTTTTTAATAAGTAGCATTTCAGCTTGCCAAGACTAAAATCCATACATAGTTGCTGAGACATTAATGAAAGACTCCATGAAGGGTATTTTCTTGGAAACGTTGCTTGAATCTGCAGCAAAGAACGTAGATCAAGTCCTACTTGTCAGCTCTGCAGTAACTCGGGAGATGCAGAGGCTGGCTATGGAAACGGAAGACTGACTCATGGAGCAGTTACATCTAGCAGCAGTTTTTCCCATTTCAATGTGATAATTTCGCTCGCATTCCTGTTTCTGTACAACTTGAACATGACGGTGACATGAAGGAAGAGGGTTATTTTTCCACTTTGTGGCTGACAAACAGAACTATGTCTGCACTGTGCATGAAGGATTACATTGTCAACAGATGCAGTTTAGAGTTTAAACATCATGCAAGAGTATGTTCTGATGATGCAGAAAACATTGTGGAGCGGTTCCTGTGATTAAGAAGCTCATACCATGATGTAAATCTGTGTCTCCCAGGAGAAAGCCCTGCCAGGAAAAGAAATGTGGGTAGAAATACAGAGCGGGCTTAGTGTTTTACTGAACACTGTTGAATTAGGTAAAGGTTCACGAGTCAGATTCTAGATCATTCTCTTCTGTTGCACGATTCCATGGAAGCAGATCATAAACAATTGTTACATGATGAGGTGGGATGATGAAGAAGAGGCCAAAATAAGAATGTCTGAACTGCAGAACAGCTCTTAATGTTTCTGCAAATGAGAAGACAGTTTGGCTTCAACTTGTTGAAGATATAAATTGATATGCAGGCTTGTTTATTCATCTGTTATCAAGAGTTTTAATGGTCTTTATACTTCCATGTAAAGAAGAAATGCAACGTATTTTTTCAGTTGGCTGATAAGATCAAAGAACAAACACAAATTCTGAAGCATACAAGAATAGTCTCCAGGTTGTTATGACACATGTTCTAAGTCTTAACAGTCTCAGTGCCATAGGTGATGATTTTGATACTGCTTACTCCGAGGGGCGATCATCTAATACCTTAAAGTTTGACAAAGCATTTTAAATTTTATTTCCCATCAAAAGAAGAGTTATGTGTAAAAAAATTCATGGATTCAGAATCCATTTCTTTCATTGAAAATATTTTAACTATAACTTTGAAGCTACAGTGCTGGAACCGATTTCTCTTGAAGGACTGAAGGACTTTGAAACACAAAAGCACTTGTTCCATTTTAGATAAAAATGTTAAAAGCCAAGCTCACTGAAACTGCTCTGAAATCTTTTCTTCTACTCAACTTTGTGAGAATGGCTTGTTTCATATTATTATGTTTAAAATAAAACAGAAGTAGTTCAGACATACAGCATCCCCTGCCAGTGGTCTTATGACAAATTTACCTCGATTATATAAATTGTCAAGCAGAAAATAAATCAACTTGCTGCATTAAACACTGATATATACTGTGTTCATTCAGAGTGTTCATATACGCATTTAATACAGGGGTTCCTTTTTCCTTTAAAATGAATTGTAGAATAGTGAGCTTTTATATTAATTGCCTACATGCATACTTTAGTCAACAAACAATTTTCTTTTTATCTTTCTTCCCCTATGTTATGCTTGCCCTCGAAATACTGTAATATAATTTTTTGTTTGTTGATCTAATAATACAGAGCACAGCATTTTTCTACCTTTTTTTGGTTCATTTTTCTAATAATTCACTTTCATTATTTTTACCACGTATCAATTTGCAGTGGACTGAAAATGTGTAAAAAGTGCTCCTTTTCCACGGAGAGTTTGAGGAGAGACTTTTCCTCAAAGGCTGTCCATTTAAAAAGAATTAGTTTTCTTGGGCTGGGGATTTAGCTCAGTGGTTCTGGAGCCTGTCTTGCAAGCGCAAGGACCCAGGTTTGATCCCCGGTAATCACATATAATACTGGTTGTGCAGACTCACCCCAGCCGCAACCAGTACCACATACCACAGTGCTGGGCGTGGTAGCTCACACCTGTAATTCCAGCACTTGGGAGGCAGAGGCAAGAAGATTGCTGTGATGTGAGTTTGAGGCTGAGCTCAGGGCCAGCCTGAACCACAAAGCGAGACCCTGTCTCAAAAAAGAAAAAAAAAAAAAAAAAAGAATTAGTTGTCTTACAAAGCATTTCCTACTCTTGCACACACTTCATTTTGAACAATAGTAGTTGAGCTTGAAATAATATTAGATTTTGATGCTTACAGAGGTCATCTGATGAAATTGCAAGAAAGAAAGAGAGAGAGAAAGGGAAAAATTTAACAGATTACAGATCTCATTCTTATGGCTGGGGTGATAAACTCGGAAACTCATTGCAAATATGTGATATCATTATAAACAAGCCTTAAAGAGCACCTGTAAAAGGAAAACCCTAACTAGTCACACACTGTAGATCATAAATACATGTTATGTTGAATGAGGAGAAACCCATTATAATGTTATGAAAACAGCGATGCAGTGTCTGTCTCAGTCCATTTATTATTGCTGTAACAAATACCTGAAACTGGTGACTACCTATGTGAGAGGGGATTACTCTGGCTTATTGTTCAGAATCTGAGCAAGCCAAGCTGAGGCGGCCCGTCAGTCAAGTCCACCTGTTGCATCACAGTGTGGCCAGAGGACACTGCATGATGGGAACATCGTAAGCAGCATTTGTGGAAGAGGCCACACATGTAGGGCAGCCTTCCTTTACGACGTGTTCTTGTGAGAACTAGTCCAGTCGCGTGAGACCTGACCCACTCCCTGGAGATAGGCATTAATCCCTCCTGAGGTGGTGCCTCTCACCTTAATCACTTCACCTTTTAATACCATCATGTTGAGGTTTAGGCTTCCAGACTATGAATCTTTAGGGAACAAAATACATCCAAACCATAATAGTGGCTTTAGGTAAACATTTCTAGTGTTAATTTCAGGCAGGGAGCTTTGATAGATTTGAAGATGATATGCTTTGGGTAACAGTTTGTGTCTCAATAAGAGATAACGAAAGTGTTTATATGAAGGTGTAAATGATAGTAATCAATAAAACTCCTTTGTGAAGCCTGGTTAAGGAAAAAGCCGTGTGTGTCGGTGACTGAACTTTCTCACCTTTCCGTGTTCTATGTGGAAAGGTTGGAACCATGATTCTGTTCTGCTTTACCAGCGGCCCCTGGTAGGTTCTTTCTTCCTAGGCCTCAGAGGGTGCTGAACAGCAGGAGGAGAAGTCATTGTCCATCTTGTCCACTGGCACTTCCTGTGGGGTCACCTCCTGAACAGTTCCTTACTCCAGTTATCTGCAGCTGGGTCTAGTTTTCCGTGTTTTCCCATGTTGTACTCCATTGTTGACGTCTGGGTTCCAGCTTCTGCAGCCATCCAGGTCTTTATTATCTCAGTTACATTCCTTTGTTTCTTTTTTTTAAATTGAGTTTATTGGCACCTTTTAGATATATGTTATGATTATACTCAACATTATAACTTGTACCTTTACATGATGTATCTCGATTCTCATTTTTCCCATTTCCCTGTTCTACCTACCACCTCCAATCAAACTTTTTCTTTCCTTTCTTTAATTTCCCCTGCCTCCCTTTCCCTTTTCCCTTTGAACATTTTCTTATTTCACAATATCTATCATACATTCTGGGCCTCATTTATACCTTGAGTTTCCTCTGCCTTAAGGATAATAGAGGTTTCAGGTAATGATAGTTACTGCCTTTTAATGAAATCAATCACAGAATTCCTGTTTTTTTTAAGTCAGTTTAGTCCTCCAGTATCTAACCCACTTCTTATTTGAATTGCTGTTTTCAGTAGCCACTGTAATTTCTGATATCCTGTTTAGATCCTGACTGATAAAATAAATGGGACCAGGAAGGGCCCAGGTGGGCTGAGAATGGTTTGGTTGCATTGTGTGCCCCAAATGCTGGGCCGACAGCTTGCCAGCGCAAAATGGAGTGTTAGTAATCTATGTCACACAGTGACATCATCATTAATCAAACCACCCCCTGCAGGTGACTGTGAAGTCCTGAAGCAATTAGCTTGAGGGACCTAATGGCTGCTGAACTTAACTTTACAGTTGTAGTGGTGAGCTCAGGATGGGGGACAGGACAGCTAGTTCTGCCTCTGTGTCCATGTCTACATCGATGAGAATGACAAGTGCCCGTCTTTTCACACTCGGCCCAAGTAACATATGGCAAACCTCAACTCTTACATTTGTCTTCATCCCCACAGCCACTGACCTACTCTAAAGTGTCTTCCTTTTCTCTCCTGAGCTTTCCCAGCTCCTCTTCCTTGCTTATAATCTATTTTCTATGTAGTGATTAATGTACCTTTAAGTTACCTCCTCTGCTTCAAACCTTCCCTATTGCATCTCAAATAAGACAGAGCCCCTTGGACTTCATCTTGGATCATTTGGTTCCTCTCCATGTTCCAGCCCAGAGGGAGTGAGCCTGCACCACGTGTGCTGCGGTAGACTTTGTATCACTGAAAGCGCCGTAAGGTTCACCCTCCTTGTGGCCTTTGTGGCTCTCTGACCTTGGGCTTCTCACATATGTAGCTCCCTCTTGTTAGAATTCAGTTCCCACTGTACATTTGCTTCTCACCTTTCTTGTCTCACATTCCCTAATTCTCAAAACCTATTGAAAGCAAACTTTTGGCCCATCCTGTCTCCTAGGAATTGTGTTGTTATGGGCTAATTTCTTTCGTACCTCTTGCATTTGTTTGATTTCTCGTCTACCCCACCAAGCTGCACTCCATCAAGACACAGACTTGTCTGTCTTGCTTCTGTGTTCCTAGGGCCCTGGACCCATCCTTGTACAGATGATGTGACCTGTAATACCTGTTGACTGGATAATCCTGGGAAATAATTTCCCCTCAGGAAATTTACAATTTCAGTTATGAAGCATCTCAAGAATACTGAGACTATAATGCAATCCTAGGTACCTGCCAACCAGATTTTAGAAATTTTGACATTTTGTCCTACCTATGTCACTCTATGCTTTCTTTTTTTCAAAATTATTAGCCTAAGTTGGATGCAGTGTTACATGCCTGCAATTACTGCTACTCTGGAGGCTGAGGCAGAAGGATCAAGTTTGAAGCCAGGCAAATTTTAGTGAGACCACCTCAGATGGACAAAGTTAACACAAAATTCTTAGCATAAATTATGGATGGTATTTCTTTATGATGTTTTACTGACACTTGGATATGTCTTAGTTTCCATTGCGATACAGTAAATTTGTAAGCTTTCCCCCTCAGCAGTCTAACTTGAATTTTACCAGTACTAGATCTAGTGAGTACGGTGGCTGAGGATGCGCCACAGTGATTTTATGAGTCTGCCTTTCCATTGGGTGCCACTCAGCAGCAGCATCCACTGGAATTTTTTTTTTTAATTATAATCTTTATTTTTATCACATGTTGCAAAATCGCTCTGGAAGGAGGACTTCCAGAACTGCTTCAGAAAGCGGCAAGAAAGATGAGATAAAGACACTCAAAGCAAGGAGGATATTTTGAGTAGTATTAATGACAATGTGTATTTTTTTATTCTCATACATTTCCAGAAAACCTTAATATTCGTTGTATATGTCTATCACACTTTGGAGCTCCCTGTAAGCACTGCTTTCACTTCACACTGTAGATTTTGACATGCTGTGTTCTCGTTGTCGCCGAAAATGCTTCCTAATTGTTCCTGTGCTTTCCTGTTTCACCTATTGGATTGAGAAATGTGTTCAATTTCTAAATATTGGGAATTCTCCAATTCGTGTGTATGTGTTGTTGTTGTTGTTGTTGTTACTGATATTGCTTAATTTGACCCCTTTTCACTCTAGTGTGACTTTTTTTGTTGTTTAATGTCCCAGCTTGGGTCGTGGTAAGTGCTCCACAAGCACTCGATTGGAGAGTGAACCTCTTCCGGGTGTCAGGAGTGCACTCTGCGCATGCTCCTGGGTCAAGGTAGTGGATGGTGTTCCCGAGTCCTATTTTCCTCACTGATTTTCTTTCCTTGTGTTCTACCATTTATCGAAAGAGGTGTGTTAATGTAACCAGCAATCATGATGCATCTGTTTTCTCTTTCTAGCGTTAATGTTTTTGTTTCCTGTGTTTTAAAATTCTGTTCTTAGACACATATACATTTAGGATTATTATATCTTCTTAATTAATTGATCCTGTTATCCTTATGAAATCTCTCTCTATTCCTGAGAGTATTTCTTGTTCTTCAGTGATAGTGGTATAGCCAGCCCTCCACTGTTGTGATATTCTAATGCTACCTTTAACCTATTGGTGTCTTTAAAGTGGGTTTCCTAAGGATAATACGTGCTGAAGTTGTCTTCTTTTTTATCCTTTCTAACAGTCTCTGATTTTATTAGTGGTTAGCCCCTTTATGTTGAAGGTAACTATTGCTATGGTTGGATTAAAGTCTGCCACTTTCACATTTTTTCCCTGTTTTTCCTATTTGAAATTATTTCTTTTTTCCTCTTCTATTGTTTTTAAGTATTTTTCTTTGTGTATATCCAATTTTCAAAGTGATTTCAGATCACTTTCTGGTCATTCTAAAGAACTTCCTTAAAATTCATGTTTACTGGGAACAGATTTTTATTTTCTGAAACTTTTTATTTAACTTTAGATTTTTAAGGATATTTTCTTTCACCATTGTAAAGTTGCTGTTCTAACTGGTTTCCGTCATTTCTGCTAAGAAGTCAGGGATAATTTGTTTGTGTATGTGTCTCTGAACACGTATGTCTTCTTGGGTTGCTTCTGAGGTTTTATTTTTATTGTTTTCTTCAACAATTTGATTTTGGAATTACTGCTTCTTATATTATCCTTTATTTATCCTGCTTAGATTTTGTTTAGCTTCTTGCATCGGTTTCATTTGGACAAGGTTTGGCCATCATTTCTTCAGATGTTTTTCCTTCTTTCTTCATCATCTGTGCTGCTAGCTCTATGTAAATTAGGCTACTCGATGTTGCCCCACAAGCCTCTGACACTTGATCCCTTTTCCTGTCAGCCTGATTTCTCAGATTCAATTTGCAACGTCTCTATTTCTTTACATGTGCAAAAGTTTTCTTCTACGGTATCAAATATGATGTTGATCCTGTCCCATGAATTGTTTCCAATGTACTTTTATCTCTAGCTCTGTTGAGACCTTTCTGTATGTCTTCTACTTTTCTCTTGTGTTCATGCTTTTGTTTAACTCTGGGAGTTACACTTGTAATTTAAAACCTTGCCTGCTGATTCTCTCATCTTTATTATTTCTAGCTCTCCTTCAGTTGACCTATTTTTCTCCTGCTATGGTTCACATTTTCCTCCTTTCTTAGCATGGTTAGTAATGTCTTTTTAATTGGATTCTGAATATTCTTTTATTAATTTTCTTCTGTTGCTTGAAAAATTACAACAGACTTACCAGCTTAAAAAGAACACCCAATTTTATCTTACAGCCCTCAAGGTCAGCAGTGTAGAGGACTTGTTGTTTCTGCCCACAGTCTCTGGAGTCTCAAAACAAGGTGTTGGCTGGGCAGAATATTTTATCTGGAACTCGTGGGAAAAGTCCACTTCCAAGCATGTTCGTTTTGTTAGCAGAATTCAATTCCCCGCAGCTGTAAGTGAAGGCATTTTCTTGCTGGCTGTCAGCCAATGCCTGAGCCTCTGGTCCTTGTCATGGTCACATTTCTTACATGAAAACCTCTCCAGGCTCAGAGCGGCCCTGGCATATCATATCCTTCCTGGGCTTTGAGTAGCTTTGACCTCCTCTTTTTCCACCAGTTGGAAAAAGTTCTCTGCCTGTGTGTTTACATTTCATCTCCCTGGGTCATCTGCCCCGATGCAAAACCGTCAAAGGGGGAGTAGTTCATCATCTTTTCACCTTCAAGGATTAATTGTGGAGATTATTCCTAGAAATTCTACTTAGCACAGTTACAGACGTTACAGTGTGGAGCCTCAGGATTTTGATATCTTAATGAGTGTTGAAATTTCTTAGGTAGCTTTTAAATTTGCTTGCATATCATCTTGATATTTTCAAGACTTGCTTATAAACTGGATGTCTTAGTTACTTTTCTTGTTACTGAGACCCAACACCCAAAGTTAAGAGGAAAGGTTTATTTAAGGGTTAATTAGCTCAGTTTGTAGAAGTTTCACTCCATAATTAGCCCAAAGGAGAGTGGCATCGCAGAGAAGAAACAGTTCATGGTAAGTGTGGGCAGAAGCTGTGGATGACCACAGCTTTTTCTCTCCCTCCCATTTTACCTGGGCTACTCAGGGTGAGTAGCACACACACCCTTACGAGTGCCCTCGATCCTATGAATCAATCCCAGTGTCACACACTCTAGATCCAGCCACCGCTGAAAAAAAACCTGGCCTACAACTGCATGAGGCTTTGGGGAGACACAAGCCATAACACTGAGTCAGGAAAATTTGGCCTTTGTTTTATGACTGGGGCAGTCCTGTTTCTGAAGGGTGGCCTTTCTGGTACCTGTTGTGTAATGTACATGCTCAACGGGGTCTCCTCACTCTCTCTGTGCACCCCAAACTGTGCAGTTTCTCCACGCACTCTCAAGATTGTTTAGCTGACTTGTGCGTATAAGTTCTTTTCCCCAGTTTGGGGATTCTCATCTGTCTTTCTATAGTATGTTTGGTCAGATTGAAGGGAAACAGGCAGATTCCTGGAGCTCTTTCACTACTGTCAGGTCCTCAGACTCTGCAGTACTAAAGCCACAGTCGGAGAAATAATCCGACATGGGTGCTGAAAGTTGGGGCTGTTTGTCCAAAGGGAATTTTAACTGCATCTTCTTTTAATTATCACAATGTCTCAGCAGTTCTGAGTAATTAATGATAAAATATTCCTGTCTGGGGGAAGAAAGGAAAAAATAAAACTTTTGTTGGTCTGTGCTCTAAATAATTACTGCAGTCCCTTCCAGTATGTTTGTAACTTAGTTACTTCTCTCTCATTGCTGAGACCAAATACTTGACATCCAAAGGTAAAGGTTTATTTAGCTCACAGTTTGTAGAGATTTCAGTCCGTAATTTGCTGGCTCTAAGGCAGGTTGGCACATGGCAGACAAGCATTGTAGAGAAGAAACAGTTCATGACAGGCAGAAGACGGCAAAGCAAGCAAGAGATCTTAGCAGCCTCTTTCTGCGCCTTTTCTACTCTGTCTAGGCTACTGGGAAAACCAGTCAGTGCACTGATTTTGTAATCATGCACAGTTAATCCCAGCATCACACATTCTCGATTCAGCCACCTCTGAAAAAGCCCCACCTAGGACCACATAAGCCTTGAGCGGACTAGACAAGAGCCGTAACCACTTGTGAACTTTAAATTGTGCATTTTCACTTCTCAGTTTTGCCAAGGCTCCCCTTGCTCCTTTTGAGGATATGTCTGAAACAGCTCAGGATCATCTGATTGGCTGGTGTGTGGGATGTGTGCCTCCGTCTGCAGTATCAGCAACTCCTGAGTTCACGCGAGATTCAGTGTAACCAGCGCTAGCACAAGAGATCGTAAAGCTGAAGAAACAACTTGAATCATTAAAGTCTGTCATCTCACATGACCTCTTAAAGTCCGTTGGATAAATAATTGGAAAAGGATACTTAGACCCTATGGTAGATATGTGTTTCATTTTTTAAGAAATTGCCAACCTTTTCAAAAAATGACTATATCTGATTTTGTTTTTTCTACCAGTGAATGTGAATTACTTCATATCCTCACCAACACTTTGTCTTTGTATTTAGTCATTCTTACACATATATAGTGGTCTCTCACTGTGGTTTTAGTATTTCCTTACTGACAAATAATACTGTCTTGCACGAGCTTCTTTTCTATCCTTCTATCTTTAATGACATGTCTATTCAAATATTTTGCTTATTATTGTACTGGGCTATTGGGTTTATTACAGAGTTTTGAGAGTCCTGTAAGTATAACTCAGCATATATTTTGCAAAGACTTTCTTCTAGTCTCTGCTTGTCTTTTCTTTGTCTTAACAGTGTCTTTTGAAGAGTAGAAGTTTTTAAAATGAATTTTCTTCATTTATATTTTTCAGAATAGAATTGATGGGTCAAACATATAATCTCTTTCAATCTCTCTCTGAATATTTCTGTATCCTCACCCCTCAATGTATGTATTTGTGTGTGTGTGTGTGTGTACACACATGTGCAGGCATGCGCATAGTTTTAGTAAACTGTTATCTAAGTGTCTTTGAAACAATTGGAAACCCTGTCATCAAAGCATTGTACAGATTTTACTAACTCTGGCCTTTCTCACTTCTCTTTATTTGCTATTTTGGTGAGTGCAAAGTTTACATTACAGTTTTATTTCACATCTCTTAACCTGGTAAGTTGAACATTGTCTTACATTTAATATATTTTTAAAAATATTTCTTTTGTAACTTTCAGCTATTTGTCATTGGACATTTTAACTCATTCTTACATATTTTTAAGAGGGTTCCACTGCTTTAGATGTCAAAATTTATAGTGTTAACCATAAATGTCTTCATATCAGTGTTTTCCTTCATCCACTCCATCTGCAGTATCTTCTCTGGGACTACATGCGTGTGCCAATACACCCAGCAGATCTATGATTCTAAAGTAAACTACATTTTTTTTTTTAGGTTTTTAGAGACAGGGTCTCGCTTTTGTAGTTCAGGTTGGCCCTGAGCTCAGCCTCCAACTCACATCACCGCAATCCTCCTGCCTCTGTCTTCCGAGTGCTGGGATTACAGGCGTGAGCCACCACGCCCGGCACTGTGGTATGTGGTAATCGTTGCTGCTGGGGTGAGTCTCCACGCCCAGTATTGTTATGTGGTTACCGGGAATCGAACCTGGGCCCTTGCCCTTGCAAGACAGGCGCCGGAACCACTGAGCTAAATCCCCGGCCTAAACTACATATTTTTAACGTGGATTGCTTTATGACACATTCTGATACCTTTTATGACAAATTCTAATTGTCCAAATTAACATGATATGAACTTTAGAGTTTTCTACATCATAAAATATGTTGTTATATTATTTTAAAGTACATTAAATCTCAAACTAACCTGACATATTGCCATGTTCATAGTACTTTTTCTCATACAAAGAATTAGAATGGACTGATACAGGCTATCTTAACTTTAACCTAACCTTAGGCTAGTTGTCAAGTAGATATTCCAAAATATGCATAAAGTACACTTACATTTTGTCCTTGTTTAATGAAATCTAGTTTTTTATTGTTGTTTTGAGATAGACTCTTTCTATGTAGTTTGGGCTGGTCTTGCATTCACAATGTATCCTAAAGTAGCCTTAACATGTTCATGACAGAGCCATAGTTTCTATGTCTTGCTGTAGGGCGGCTCTGGACCACTGGGGATATCTGCACGACTCTTCCATCTGGTGGCATGGGACAGTCCCACTGAATTGTACAAGCTGCCCAGTGGATCAGCCATGCATACACATACCATCATTGGTTCAAGCTGGTGGAAGCACATTAAATTTGCAGTGATTTTCCTGCCTCAGCCTTCTGAGTGCTAGGTTCATAAAGTGTGCTGGAAATCTAGTTTGGAAATAAATAATTTGATAGTTGTTACTGTTTGGAGGAATATTATTTTTTATAATGTTTATGTGATAAGTAGTTCTGAATTATTTTATAGTTTTTCTATAATTCTGTGTAGGTTCTTTTGTTTTCTGAATTATATAAAACTATAGTAATTACTGATGTTCCTTCCCTATTAAATTTTTCTTACTTATTTTTTCCTACTATATCAGCATGGCAAGACCTTCTAATAGTTTATTAAATAAATATCTTTGTTTTGACTTTGCCTTTAGGAAACATGCCACCACTATTTTGCATCTCCCTTAAGAATAATATTAGCTTTTTATTCTAAGGGATTTTGATTATTGTTTAACTTTCAGAAGTTAAAGATACAGAATATGCTTTATTTTACACAGTTCTCTTTTAATCCTTTTAACATACAAATGATTCTAAATGCCAACAAAATATACTGAAGATAAATGAACTATATCATGAGAACATTTTTCTTCTTTGATAACTTTCATTTCAGTTCGTAGCTTTTTCATCTATTGTGAAGTTTAGGAATTTCAGAGTTTCTTTTTGAGGAGATTGCAGTGCTCCAAGTCTTATTCCACTTCTGTAGACTTCATATTCTGCCAGCGTCTCAATCCTTGTCTCTAATCTGCTCATTTGACTTTCCTCTTTATACTTCCTGAATTTTTATTTTTCTAGTTAATCTATTAGATCAGTCAAAACCATAATTTTTGGGCTATTCACGGAGTAGTCACTCTGACAGTTTATTTCCTTGCCAGTGCTCAAAACTCAAATTTACAGCTATCGATGTAGTATTAATTAAGAAGGATTTCATAATGAAATTCCTTTAATTATGATACCAGTGCTTCTGTTAAACTCATGTTTTGCTGAGGGCTCTTTTCTTAAGCACAACCCAGCATCTTTGGGAGAAAGACATAATTAAGAACTTTAATGGAAAATTTTCAAATGTACACTTTTTGAAGGAGTAATATTTTGAAATGTTTTCACGCTTTCCTTTCTCTAAGTCTTGGGCATGCTCTCTGTGTCGGTCCATGGAATTCGGCGGTGGACAGGGTGTGAGGTCAGTGTGGACACGAGCCAGGTCGACCTGTATCGTCCCACTCAGCCTGGAACCCTGCTCGGCTGGAAGCCGCTCCGGGCAGACCATATAACAAAGGAATCTGATCCCTAGACCACGCGTGTGGAAGAGGAATGAATCCTCAGTCTTGTTCCTCACAAGTTTAACAGCTGTGGAAGCAGCTTTGAGGTTGTGTCCTTTGACTGGGCTTTTCATTCTGTGTAAAATAGGGCCAACATGGATTTTGAAAAAGGTCTTCAAATTCCCAGAAAACCCAGAATTATTTATATATGAACCAACAGACCTGGTCTTACGCCCTTGTTACGAAACTTGTTATGCTCCTGAGCTTCAGTTTCCTTATCTGCAAAACAAAAGAATGGGCTGGGTCAGTGCTAATAACCCTTGACAGAGAAGATGACCGCATGCGTGTGCTCTTGTTCTAGGGGCAGGGCTGGAATTTGGAAGTGCAGTGGGCAGGTGGTAGTGGCCTTTCTCCCCATGAGTCAGACCGTGCGTGGAGCCAGCAGACAGCCTGGTCCTAGCCACTCCCCAGGGACTGAGAGAGTGGGGACAGGGAAGCAATGAGTGAGGAAAGAAGGCAAGTCTCATCTTGGGGTGTTTATTCTGCACAGTGCTGCAGAGACTCTAGCACCAAACACAAGTTCAGAGTTGTCTTCTATGTGTGGTTTGATTAAAAGTTTTTTTAAAAAGATTTTTTTCCATTCCCCCAGGAACTGTCTTCAGTAAAACTTCCATATAGGGTTGTGTCTCTTATTGGAGAGCGTCAAGTGAGTGGAATAGTCAGACCATGCAGTCAGTCAGCCGGGAAACTGCCCCAGGGAACGTGCAAGGATGTGGTTCCTGCGCATTCCTTCTCCCCAGACCTGTGCCGTGGTTTCTGTAAAGATTCTACCATAGCTTTTCTTTCATTCTTTTCTCATAAACTCATATTACATAAGACTTCTAAGTGCTAAATGTTTTTCCTTTGTTGGCCTCCACTCTCAAGATGACTTTATCAAATATGAATTTTCTCTCA
The DNA here is from genome assembly GCA_004026965.1 of Petromus typicus. Taxonomy (NCBI): domain Eukaryota; kingdom Metazoa; phylum Chordata; class Mammalia; order Rodentia; family Petromuridae; genus Petromus; species Petromus typicus. The sequence goes on along the minus strand of PVIR01023014.1, from coordinate 1,702 downwards.
GTTGTCAACTACAGGCACAGAGAACTTGACAAAATGGAGAAGAAGGTGTGTGTGTGTGTGTGTGTGTGTGTGTGTGTGTAGAGACTGGGGGTGGTGTGGAGATCTTCTTCTTATTGAATGTTCTGGAAATATATAAGATACAAACCAGCCATATCTCTACCAAACCAAGGATAATCATTGTTTCATATTTTTGGTTTTTGTTTCTAAATTTTGTATTGTTTAAAAATAAGTGAGTTTTATATGCCATGCTTTTCAAACATTTTGTCATTTTTGTTTAATAACCCCCACAATAGATATTTGCAGGATTGTCTGCTTTTTTAAATGGAGAGATTCCTAGATGTTGGAATACTAGATTAGAGAATATGAACTTATTTTATCGTTTTTGTGGTTCCTGAGCATTCTTATCCAATTGCCTGACTAACAAATGATACTCTTCTGCACAAGAATATGCCTCTCTCACCATGTTCTCACCAATAATCAAATGTTATTTTTCAAATCCATATTAATCTAATGGGAAAAGTAGAGTCTAATTTTTGTGTATTATTTCACAAACTACTACTAATATTAAGCATTTTCAGGTTTATTGAGGGATCTTTTTCTGTAAATGATTCATGTCATTTGCCTATTTTCTCTCCCTTTGAGCATTTACTTGTTTCCATTTTTATTACACCCATGTATCCAAATTAATTGTTTTCCTTTTATGTTCACATTGTCTTTTTTTTTTAAACATTCAAATCTTTATTGGTACATTATGAATACACATCGTCATCGAATTCAACATTGAGAGTTTATACCAGAGTATGGCACGACTTGATTCTCATTCTTTCCCCTCTCCCCACCCACCCTGCAACCCCCACCCCCATATACATCAGCTTTGTTTCCTCTTTCCTTTATTACTGCCTCATGTTCACAGTGCCTTTTTGATGTTCAGAGATTCTGAGTTCCCACATGTTCAAATCTATGGTCTTTTCTTCCACAGTTTCTTCCATTACCAAGAAACTTTTCCTTGTCTTGAGACTAAATTAGTATCTACTTATGTTTTCTCGGTTGGTTTGAATTTTAACATATTTGGAATTTATTTTGGTATAGAGCATGGGATGAAGATAAACAGTTTTGTTTCTCAGTAGCTGGCCAATTTTTCAGTTTTCCATACTCACTTATTAACCTGTCCGTATATATGACAACTGTGTGAGTGAGATATATATATATGATATATATATATATCATAATATATTATCCCTCAATAATATCATATTATATTTATCCCTCAATAAACCTGAAAATGCTTAATATTAGTAGTAGTTTGTGAAATAAGACACAAAAATTAGACTCTACTTTTCCCATTAGATTAGTATGGATTTGAAAAATAACATTTGATTATTGGTGATAATAATACATATATATGATATATATATATGAATATATATATATATATTCCCCCTTTAATTTAGATCACTATGATATATATATATCATATATATCAGATATATGCCATATACATATATGCCATGCTTTATATATGCCGTGCTTTAAACATGGCACAAAAAAGACACAAAAATTAGACTCTGCTTTTCCCATTAGATTAGTATGGATTTGAAAAATAATATTTGATTATTGGTGAGAACATGGTGAGAGAAGCATATGCTTGTGCAGAAGAGTATCATTTGTTAGTCAGGCAATTGGATAAGAATGCTCAGGAACC
>PVIR01023013.1:0-27576 GCA_004026965.1 Petromus typicus | reverse complement strand
TTTTTTTTGGTTTGCTTTTTGGTTTTTTTGGTATGAGGGATCGAACTCAAGACCTTGTGCTTACAAGGCAGGCGCAGCACCACCGAGCTAAATCCCCCACCCTGTTGGTTTTTATAAGGGTAAGAATTCCTTTTTAAAAGTGAGTAATCAAAGCTAGGCATGGCAGTGTATGCCTATAATCTCAGCATTTAGGAGGAGGAGGGAGGCGGATTGCTGTGAGTTCCAGGCCACCCTGGGCTACACAGTTAATTCAAAGCCAGCCTGAACTACATATTGAGACCTTGTCTCAAAACACAGAACAAAACAGAACAAAAAAGGAGCGACCATTTCACTTGGCTGTGTTGTCAATACTCATTTTCACCATAATGACTAGATTGTTTAGAAAGTTAGCGAGACACGCGGGCCAATGGGCAGTCACGTTCAGGGACCTGGTGTGGATGAAGCTCGCCAGCCCCAAGGTTAGTGTTGGGCCAACCTCCACCCTGCTGAGAGCTTCTGGCCTTTTAGATTCTGTATAGGGGACACTTAGTGTGGTTCTGAATGACGTCCAGGCCCAGCACCGACTTCTTCACTTGAGAGATAAGAGCCGTTTGTTTCCCTGTCTCTTTCTATCTCTGTGGAGTCACTGGAATCAGCTGATGCTGGATCCCTGAGGATCCATCACCTTTCTGGGCAGCCAGGAATGCTGGGAGTTGTGTCTCGTGGGTTCACAGCCATTGATGTGGGCACACCCATTTTCCACTTTCTTTTTGGGCTAATTCTGAGCTGTGCTGGACACTGCTGCCTGAGTCTCCGAAGTGGGGTCATGCTACAGCCTCCTGGTGTGATAGCTGGCTTGGTGACTGTTATGGTCTGCATCTCCAGTGTCCCCCAATAGTTGCCTGTGGGCACAAGGGGAGTGGACCGTGGGGTGCTGCTGAATCAACAGATTCATCCATGGACGAGTTCAGAGTGGATGATGCAACCAGAAGAGAGGCTGCTCCTTCTTCATCTCTCCAGAAAGTTCTGCTGTCTCTGTGGGCACCTGTGTGTGTGTGTGTGATTCTGAAGCTTGGACCCAGGCCCGGGGGCAGAGATGAGCACTTACCCTGAGCCCTAGCCTCAGCCCTTCTCCGCACACCCTTCTCTGGGCCTGCAGGACAGTGTCCTCCATCTCATGGAGTTAGCTGCATCCAGCTCCTGATGCTGCACTTCTCGCCTGAATGTCAGACCTGAGTCCCGTGTCCTCCAGGTCCTGTGGCTTTAAAAAACCAGTGCTTTGAAAAACACTCTGGTTTCTCCCATGGAACTATGTTTCTTCTGCGTAACAGAGCTCGAATCAGGGCCCCACGCTCAACTGCCTCCTTCCTCGGCCACACCTCTGACAGGAGTCCTCGCTGCAGACTGTCATAGCCCCTGGGCAGGGTGTGCTTGTCACCTGGGAAGTCCCTGCTTTCAGTCCCATCCAAGATGTGGTCAAAATAGATAATAAATGTTTAAATTTTAAAAAATTATTACACTAGAGGGCCGGGGATTTAGCTTAGAGGTTCCAGGTCCTTGCGCTTGCAAGATAGGTGCTGGAACCACTGAGCTATATCCCTGGCCCTTTGTGTTGTTGTTCTTGTTGGGTGGTTTGCAAGTGCAAGGACCCGGGTTCCATCCCCGGTAACCACATACCATACTGGGCGTGGAGACTCACACCCAGCAGCAACCAGTACCACATACCACAGTGCCAGGCGTGGTGGCTCACGCCTGTAATCCCAGCACTCAGGAGGCAGAGGCAGGAGGATTGCTGTGATGTGACTTTGAGGCTGAGCTCAGGGCCAGCCTGAACTACAGAGCAAAACCCTGTCTCAAAAAAAAAAAAAAAATTATTACACTAGAGGACGTACTGCCATGCATCTACCTCAGAATTCTTCCTTTTGCTTCCAGCACACTTACCCTATCACCCTTGCCACTTTCTGAAGCAGTTCAGGGTTCTCTTTCCTGATGTACAGGTATGAGCAAAGCCACAGTGACTGTGGCCACCAGGTACCATCCAACACAAAGGCAGCTCATGAACACATCTTGTGTGTCCTCATCCACGGTCTTCCCTGGACCTGGCACTAGGTGACTGTGTCTCTTCCCAAAGTCAAAGTGACCACGCCGGGAAATGTTTTGAATCCGTCAGGACACGGAGACATCCAGGACAGCTCAGTGAAAGACACTGAGGAAAGGACCCCAGTGCTGCTGCAGAAAGTAGCCAGCACCAGGGGCTGAGTGTGTTTGATGTGAGGGGCAGGTTTTGAGGGGCATAAACGTCCATGTATCCTCTTACTGTGACAGACTAAAGCATTTTTAACTATTCACCATACTCTTCAATCTATGTCCAAAGAGATATTTGTTTTAACACACAAAATCTGTGGTACTTTCTTACTTAAGTATTCTTTGATGCAAAGTTCAGAATAGTGACTACAACCATTATTTCTAGGGTATGGTGCAGGATCCACATACTTTTTAATCTCTGCTCTATTGTAACTAGTTGGTTTTTCCTTAACGTCTATTACACTTACAATTAAAAAGTGAAGATTAGGGGCCAGGGAGTTAGCTCAGTGGTTCTGGCGCCTGTCTTGCAAACGCAAGGACCTGGGTTCAATCCCTGGTAACCACATACCATACTGGGAGTGGAGACTCACGCCCAGCAGCAACCAGTACCACATACCACAGAGCCGGGTGTGGTGGCTCACGCCTGTAATCCCAGCACTCGGGAGGCAGAGACAGGAGGATTGCTGTGATGAGTTTGAGGCTGAGCTCAGGGCTATCCTGAACCACAAAGCGAGACCCTGTCTCAAAAAAAACCTAAAAAAAAAAAAAGTGAAGATTATTTAAGAGGTCATTACACATGTATGCAGTTTTGAAATGTCATGTAGCATTGCATAAATATGTACAATTATTATATGCAGACTAAAAATTTTAGAAATGTTGAGTGTGGTAGCACATGCCTGTGAGCCTAGCACTTAGGAGGCTGAGCTGGGAGGATTTCAAGTTTGAGGGCTGCTTAGACTAGATAGTGAGACCTTGTCTTAAAAAGAAATCCTTTGCTGATCAAGGGGAAACACACTGAATAGCAGGCTCTTCTCCCCACCATTGCTTCCAGGAAGTCTCTGCTGATTCTCTCGTGGAACAACCCCACCCCCCCAGCTGCCCACCCAGGCCTAGGCTTCAGCTGCAGCTCATGGTACCCAGGTTAATTTCTGGGCCTCCGTTCGACCTTCACTTCACCTGGAATGCGGTTCCATTCTCCATTCCTCCTCTGAGTTTGAACATTATTCTCCACTTAGCCGGTATGGCCTCTTCTGGGAGCAGCTTGTCCCCCTGAGGAAGGAAGAGCAGTTGTTTCTTTTGTCCAGGTCCTGCAGCTTCTCCTGGGAGCAGTCCACCCTGTGGGCACCTGCTCTGCATCGTACTCTCTGCATTTCCCGTATCCTCCGTCCCATGATTCTCAGTATCAATGCAGCAGAACAAACCCAAACATGTCCCCTACCCACCTTGCCTCACTTCCTGTGTGCCTGGATCCTGTGGGCAGCCTCTGGCCTGGGAGGGAAAGCTATAGCATCTCCACCTCCCGGAAGTGGAAACTGAGGCCCAGGACCAGGCTGAAGGTCACACTGATGTTTGTGGGTGATCTTGGATTTAAATCCTGTGTTGGTAGGGACTATCAATGCCCAGGACTGCCTTTCAGTTGCCTCCCAAGTGGCTGCTGGTGCGTGGTGGCTCTGTAGCCCACCCTGAGCAGGGATCTCTGTGTTGAAGAGCCTTCCCCACAGCAGCTGGTCCCTGAGCTCTGGCCAGGATTCCGCCAAGGAGAGCACAGAAGCCAGGCCAACAGGGAGATGTCCGGGCAGAGCTGGAGCTGTGTGCGCGTGGAGAGTCTTCTGAGGCAACCCAGGGAAGGGGGCCGTGGAGGGCTGGGATCAGGAGCTTCATAGGTCCTCGGGCCCCTTGAGTTTTCACTGGAGGGGAGGGGAAGGAGGGCTGTGGAGGGAGAGGCCCCAGTCTGTTTCTTGGAGTGCAGGAGGGCCTCATGAGCAATGTGCTAAGGTCCAGTTTTAAGCACATGCATAGAGCCTGCTCTCAGGCTGCAGAGAGGGGGACCCATTCATCCCGGGAGGGCTTTGCACTCAATCATGAGGGCATGAATGCCAACCTAGAAGCCAGTGTGGGTGAGGCTTGCAACTGTGGCTGGGGGCCAGTGTCATGGACATTTCGAGCCCTCAGAGACTCCAGCCTGTGAGCTCCCAGGACAAACTTGACTGCAGCCAAGCAAGAGTGCAGTGTGCGCTCAGCTGTGAGGAGGGGCCCATCGGCCCCAGGTTGTGCTGGGAGGTAGAGGCTTCCTGTTGAACAAACAGCAGGATTTTGGACTGTGCAGCCTTTGGGCCACTTTGATCTAAAATGTTTAGTAGACAAAGGATGAATATTTATTGTTTTTATGAACATTGTTTTATATAAAACAAATTTGGGGGAGTGGGAAGGAATAAATATTTGCGACAGCAAACATTTAAATGCCAGCAGTTCATTTACTTGGCTACCTTGATTTACAATGGTAACATTTGGGTGGAGAGCTGAAAAGAAGGAGCACTCTTTTGTTCTTGTTTTATTTAGAATTTCTAAAGTCTAAAGGAATGTTTTGATTGCAAGTACATAATGAAAAAAAAAAAAAAACAAAAACCCAAGCTCTAAGATGCCATTATAGAAGCTTAAACTTTGGAGATTAAATGAGCAAAAAAAATCCTAGCTGATTTCTTTGGAATCTTTTTCTAATTTTCTTTTCTTGTAAATTTCTAAATCCAAATTTGTTGTTATAAGAAAGAAAAAGAAAAAAAAGGGAAAGTGTTAAAAAAACTTGGGGGTGGGGGAGTAAAAGAAGCCAAAGCTCCAGGTGGGTAGATGGGGACAGGGAGGGAAATGGCTGTGACCAACTGTGACCGCGGGTGGCTTGTCTGGGGCAGTGGAGACAGGGTGTCGCACAGACTGAAGGGTTTATTAGGATGACTCAGAGTTCATCCAGCCTTAGCCCTCGCCGGCCTGGATCCGGCCTGGATGGATGACTAAGCGGCGACCAGCTCCAGAGTCTTAGGATCCCAAATCCGAAAATCACTTGGGGCTGCTGTGAAGTTGGCCAGGGTCACCCAGAGGGAACTCATGACAGGCTCAGAGGCGCAGCACCACTGGCTGGCATCGCCAACATAGCACTCGCCCGAATCAGAAGTTATTTTCAGGAAAGCAAACTTGCCCATCTCTGGACGTCACCCACGTTAAACCATCGTGAGATTCTAATGCCCCAAAGTGTCATCATCTCAGTCCAAAAGGAAGAGGAAAGCCCACTGCTCGTGGTTCCAGGGTCTCCTGTTTTATTCCAACCTGATTTTCCTTCTGTGTTATTTTCTGTCATGATCGGCACAGAATGGAGTAGCCGTGGGATGTGCAGAGAATCTGCCGGTCTGCTCTGGGCTGCCACCTTGGGCATGCACACGCAGAGCCCAGCAAGGAGAGAAAGATGACATCAAAGAACCTGGATGGGGAGCACATTTACTTTTCTGATTCAAATTACTTTGTTTGGAGAAGAGTAAACACAATTACCTTAACAACTGAGCTGGGAGGCTTTGAGGGTTTAACGCTGCCTTGTTTTCCTGGGGAAGAGGGTGGGGAGCTTGGACCTGGCAAAGGGGCCTGAACAACCAGGTGGTTGTATTTGTTTTCTCTCACTTCCCTTCTCCAAAAGGAGTCTGGGTAGTTATGGGGCACTGCATTGAGTTCCTTCAAAAATCAGCTTCCAGTTTTCCTTACTTAAAATGGAGTCAGTGTTCATTATATATAAAGGCCTAAAGAAAAAAGTTAGAAATAGCATGGCTAATATTCCTGTCTCCCATTCCCATCACCTCCCTGACTCGGGAAGCTGAGGCAGGAGGATCAGTGTGAGTTCAAGGCCAGCCTGAACTACGTAGTGAGTCCTTGTCTCAAAAACCGAACTGAACCAAACTATTATATCCACTTATAAATATATACACCCCAGAGTGGTCTGATACCTTTCAGTGCTTTGTGGTTTGCTTTTGTGATTTCATGCAAGCCTCTTGCCCAGTCCCTGTGGAAGGGTTCTTCCTGTATTCCATGACTGGAGCCAGGTTTCCTGGTTTATTTAACCTGTCTGCTGTTCACAGATACTTGGGTAGTTTTTAATCTTTTACTGTCACTAGGGCTGTGGTGATTAGTATTTTTGTGTTTGATTTTGTAACCATTTGAATGTAGTGGAAGGCAAAATTGCAGTTGGAGCTGCTAGGTGGGAAGGAATGAAGATTTGTGCGTTGATTGAAATCATGTCACAGGATTGCTTTCCATGAAGACCACTCCAATTTAGACTCCCACAACCTAGTAATGACAGTTCTTGGCTCTTTACACCTTTGAGAATAACACATACCAAACTTTGGAAATCCTGCCTTAATGTTCTTTAACAAGCAAGAATAAACATCTTCATATAAGTGCTAAGAGCCTTCTGTATGTCCTGTTCTGCACATTGTATGCCTGTCACCTTTGCCCATTTTTCTATTACTACTCTTTTCCTTATTGACTGATCAAAGCTCTTCATATGTTAGTAATGTCAGCATGTTTTCTGAGTTATGAATTAGAAATGATCTTGCCTGTTTGCTGTTTATATTTTAGTTTGTTTTTCTCTCACAGAAAGTTTTAATTTTCTTGTGTAGTACTTAACTATGTATTTCTTATCTGTATTACTTAAGGTTTTATATTACACTTAAATGGCTTTTCCCAGTTGCTTTTCTATTATTTACAAAATAAGAGGTTATTTTAAGAGCCTTGTTAGCGCATTAGGTAGCGCATCAATTTCATAAAATCCTTCCATGTTTTTATTTACTTTGTGTGTGGATTTATATTTAATCCATATCACACCCTGCAGGACCACATCTTTAGTAATACATCTTTTCCTTAGTGCATTGAGAAGTCTGTATTATATACTAAATGACCTCAAGAGTTTAGGTTTATTCTTGCACATTTTATGTTATTCCATTGATAGTCATGCACTAGAACAACTTTGCTTTTAAAACTGTGTTTTTGTATATTTTAACACATGGCAGAACTTATTCTTCCTGTTACTCTTTTTTTCCAGAATTTCACAACTATTTTGCAGATGGATGTCAAAATTGGCTTGTCTAATTCTTCTACAAAAATACATTTGGCCCGCTTGTCAAAATTTGTTAAACTTACAGATTGATATAGGGAAAATTGACATTTTAAGATATCAAATTTTTACACAAGAGCATGTCTTTTGGTTATTTTGTTTTGCTATTTTGTTCTTTTCTCTCCACTGATGGATTCTTTTAATACCCATCCCAGCAAGGAGAATTCCTCCGAATGGAGCAGTCACGAGGGGATCAGCTCCCTGGATAGTTCCTCAGACACAGCCAGCTTCGGGTGGATTGATGCTGATTTTTAATCTTTGAGAAAAATTTTTCTGTGAATTTCAATATACACATGACTTTATAGCTGTGGAACAATAATAGTACATTAAAAATATTTGCAAAATTATCTTGCTTGACTTTTCTCTGTGGATGTAAGGCTAGCAAGATGGCTTTTTTATTTTTTTCAGTTATTTTGAGACAGGGCCTCTCTTTGTAGTTCAGGCCGGTCCTGAACTGAGCAATCCTCCTGCCTCTGCTTCTCGAGTGCTGGGATTACAGATGTAAATCACCACACTAGGCGTTGTTGTATGTGGTTACCGCGGATTGAACCTGGGCCCTTAACTTGCAAGGCAGGTGCTGGAATCACTGAACTAAATCCCCGGCCCTAATATGGCTTTTAACCTCTAGCATATTTTTCTTTCTACCCCGCACCACGGACCAAAAAATATGGTGAACGCTTAAATTTCAAAAATGAACTGCAGTAAAAGACACATTACCATGAATTCTTAAAATCCTCCCTCTAGTTTTAAACACACATCATTTCTGCCACTTTCTGAAGCAGCTCTGGAAATCCTTTCCCAAATGTCTGTATGAGATGTGATAAAAAAAATATAGCAAATCAGCTGCCATGTGCCATCCAACAGAAAGGTGGCACATAAATACATGGTGCTATACCCTCCTCCTTAATCACAGGCTCCTCCTGTAAGTCAAAATGATCTTCAGAGGTAAAGGTTTTAAATCAATTCAAGATATCCAGGCAGCCCAGATAACATAACTAAAGACACTCACAAAGGGGGACTCCGGAGTGCGGTGGGAAGTGGTGAGAGCACTGGGGTAAGTGTTAGAAGCTGGGAGGGTTTGGAAGGGATGGATGGCAATGTGTCTTTTACTGTGATGAGTTTTTATTTAAACCTAAGACATATTTTGTGATCACACTTCACCTGTCCACACACATCACATATATCACACATGCATACATTTTAACTTTCAAACCAAATATTTTACTTTGAAGTAAGTTTATATGTTCAAAATGGTTCTAAAGATGATGCACATGTGAATAATGGGGTTGAGGTGCCTCTCCTTCAACCAGTTGAAAAGTGCATAGCATTATTTTTCCTTTTTAAAATTTCAGCTTATTAGTATGTGTGTGTAGTACATAATGTTTGCTTCCATGTGGGAATTTGGCCCATGCACATGACATTTCTCAGCTCCCTTTCTCATCCTCTTTCCTGTCCCTCCCTATCTCTGCATCTCTTTGGATTCCCCCAAAACTCAACTGCTAATATCCTGCTGTCGACAGGAATCCTCACGGAGGGCATGAACAGTGGATTAATGTGTCCTTTGTACCATGTGTATTGAACTCCTCCTTACTGTGATTCACACTTTGCCCGCATGGAGATGGTTGGCATCACATGGTATATTAAGTGGACACTTGTGGCACCTGAGCTCACCGCAGCAGCAGTAGAGGGGACGACACGGTTGTCACCTGGGACAGTGTGTCTGGCAGTGACCTGTGATTTAGCAGTGTCTTTACCTTGGTTTACGTTTCTGTGGACTGAGCACCTCCTTTACTGTTTGTGTACATACGTTTTACAAACATTAACTTTAAAAGCAACAGATTTGTGTGTATTTTAGGTAAAATTGACATAACTGCATGTATTTTATGCATCTGCCACATTTGTAACTTCATCAAATTTTGATTTCCAGAGGATATACATCTTATGTGCAAATACCCTCCCCCCAGTACAAAGACCACAAACCTTAAGCCTCACGGTTCGAGCTCGCGCTCTCCCAGGCCGGCTGTATGGAGCTGCTGTGCCCCTTCTCTGTCCACCCACAGTTACTCTTTCATGCGCAGTCGTGCATTGTCGAGCTGAGAAGTTAGCGTTGGGACGTGACTGTGAGCTGCACTCAGGGATCCCTTAGGCTCATGCACCTCCTGTTCTGCTTGTTCTTCTGTCCCAGGAGCAGCCAGACACCACGTTACTTTGGCAGTTCTGCTTCTTGATGGGCTCAGGTAGGGAGGCAGCAGCAGCCTCACCTTGCCTCCTTGGGGGCTGACCACAGTGTTCTTGTACTTTGGGGCTGGAGAAAACCTGGGTGACCGCAGAGTGAGATGAGTGTCAATGTGATGCAGGCCTTCCAGTGTGGTTCTGTCCCCCAACCCAGTACGCGTGTGCGCAGCAGATGACCATGCCTGAGCTTTTGGATGCCCACTTTCCTGTGCTGTCCATGAGGTTGTTGTGAATTTTCTGATAACGCTACAGCAAAGCCAGTTGCCACATCAGTTTCAGTCGTTGCTAAGTTAACAGCCTGTTCTCTTTGGCCCACTGGGGAGATCAGCTTCCAGTTTGCTTCCGCAGTAAAAAGCAGGGGTCTTAGAAACCCAGGTGTGACTCCTGGCTTAGAAGGAGCTGCAAAGCTGGGCTGGCGGCCGAGTGTCTGCCGAGTTTGTCTCTGCAGAACACAGAAAGGACAGACCTCCAGAGGAGATGGGTGCACAGCCCTGGCACGATGGAAACGTCTGAGCACAGATGTTTTCTGACACGCCATCCTGTGCTCCCTCTTCTCCTCTGAGCTTTATGTGCAGCAAGCCCTGTGCGGCTCAGAAGGCGGCCATGCTGTCTGCGCTCTCCTGGGCGCCCACTCTGCTTCCCCTCTTTTCTCTATTGCTGATGTCCTGTCCTGCAGTAGTTTCCTTGTGTGGGCTGGAGGGGCACAGAGCAGAGGCACTGAGGTAGCTCTGTGGATGGCCATGAGTGCTAGGGCATCTGCCCAGTGGCCCTAGCCAACAGGCTGGGTGGCCAGGCTGGGTGGTGGCCAGGGCTTGGAGGATGACCGCTTAGGGTCACTGCGTCCTTCTGCATGCCCTGAGGGAATTTTCTCTTTTACCTTCAGGCCTTTGGGCAGTGGGTCTGAGGGGAGAGTGAGGAGCTCCCGTGTATCCTGCACCCAGGGAGACAGACACCAGTGTGGGTTTCTGGAGATTTACTCTAACTTTTTTTCAGTCAATGTCATTATCTCTGCAAAATGTGACACCTTTTGCAGTATGGAAATGAATGTTCCTAGCTGTATGGAGAAAGCTTCCATCTCAGTTTACACGTTTCCTTATTGGGAGGTGTGGCGGATGACTTCCTAACATTTTTCTCTCCTGATTAGAAAATCCTACATTTCTTATTTCTCTAGATACAGATGTGTAGATATCTTTAAAGCTGTAACAGTATTTCGAGCTCTGAGTGGAGAATTCTGCATGAGGACATTTGGGAAGTCACTTTGCTCTTCTCCATGTCACCCTTCCTAGTATTGGAAATGCCTACTATGGAAGACACAGCCTCTTTCTGGCCCACTGAGCCTCTGAATAACCCCAGCCCGATGACAGACACTTGCCCCACGAGCATGCTGATGTTTGTGCCCTGTTCTTTCTCAGGGTTGGGACACAAGCTAGAAAGGCTGATTTTTGTTGTTGTTGTTGTTGTTCTTCATCTGTGCTTGCAGGACATAATGATCACGTTGAAGAGCTGGACATGCGCATAGCACATCTTCATTCTTGTTTGCTCCTCTGCTCCCTGCCAGCTCTGTTTGGAGTCTTAATCCCTTCCCATTTGCCAAAGCTCTATTTTCACCCTTTTCCCCTTCAATTCTTCTTTTTTATCCCTTTTCTTCCACATCCTCCCCTCCTATTCTTGTTCCCCTGTTCATTTGAAAAAGATCTCTCAAGTTCTATGTTGTCTTTCTCTTTCTCTCTCTCTATAAATTTACATACATAAAGTTTCTTAAAGAAGCCATGCTATGTTTAATATTGATGTCTGACTTATTTCACCTAACATTATGGTCTCAGGTTGCATCTACTTACTTACAAATGTCTCAAAGTTACCCTTTTTTTTTTTAGCAGAGTAGTACTCCATTGTATATAAATACTACATTTTTTTATCCATTTGTTTGTTGATGGATTATAGGCCATTTCCAAGATTTACCTATTATGGATTGTTTTGCTATAAACATAGCTGTGCCCTATTTCGCTGTAATATGATGGTTTTAACTCTTTTGGGAAGATATCCAGAAGGAGAATAGCTGGGTCAGATAGAATTTCTAGTTTTAGGTTTTGGGAACCTCCGCCCTGATTTCCATAGTGATTGTGTTCATTATATTCCTGCCACAGTGTGGAAGACTGCTGTTGCCCCACCCCTTTGTCAGCACTTTTTATTTGACTTCTTGTTGGTGGCCATTCCTTTGGGCCCAGATGGAATCTCAGTGCAGTTTTAATTTGCATTTCTCTAATGGCCAGGGGTGTGAAACCTTTTTTCACATATTTACTGGCCCAAAAGGTTGGTTTTGGATGCAGTGTCCTTGTAGAACAGATAGGCAGTTCGTTTGCTTGTGTGGTGCATTTAATGCAGGATGCTACTGGGTGCGTTTACTGTTCACTCCAGAGCTGTTGTGGGTCTCTTCGACCCCCAGTGTGGATATGAACTGTGATGCTAGTGCCCTGCAAGAGAAAGGAGTCTGATGCCCACATTCCGCACAGGCTTCCTGTGGCTTCGTCAGGGAACATGGCTGGGCCATCAAGGGAACCTCTGGACCGAGCAGAGCCGGATAAGGTGAGTTTTGTGTTGGGAGAGCAGCGTTGGGGCCCATCAAGGCGAGCTGGCTCTGCCTGGATACGGGATGTCACGCAAATGGACTGAGAGAAGGGCTCATGCTTCCTGAGCCTCAAACACCTTACTCATCCTATCACTTGCTTCCCTTCTCTGCAAATAAACAGCCCACTTAGCAAAGGTACAAAGCCCGTGTGTTGCAGCCCTGAGAAAGCTGGATGCGGCCGTGTCACTTCCTGCCTGTCAGCAATGGCTTATTCCGTGTAACGAGTGCCTATTTGCCAGGCTATTGTGTGTAAATGCACTGGACCTTCACTTATTAAAGTGCCTTTCTCTGCACAGGTTTTAAAGCCAGAGTTTTGCACAGAGTCCTTCCTTCCTGGGTTTGTTCATATCTTACAAACACGTGGGACTACGAATCTGTCCTGTCTGCCACTTGTGGCTGCTGTGATCTGTGACAGGTCCAGATGCCCTGTGCTGTCACTGTCCTGGCAGGATGGAGATGGGCATCATCTCCCAGCTCCTGGCGGCAGCTGGAGACAGCAGTGATTGCTGGTGCTCGGCTCCAGGGAGCAGCGGCGCATCCTTCCGTGGGCTCTTGTACTGTGTAGTTGGGTGCAGCACAGCAGAGTCCCGGGTCAGTGACAACAGCCCCTACAGTGCCCTCAGTGCCCATGGCTATGACTTGTGGGTGTGATGCAGCGCCTTGCCCAGCCCCATGCTATTTACTGGGCAGGGACACTGTGTGGGATTGCCTGTGGAGGGTGGAGGGACGGGTAAGGCACCCTAGTTTGGGCCTGAATGAATATAGAGTCCCCATGGGACTCTGGCCACTTTTTAAACAGTAAGATTTGATAACATTTTAACTGTAATAGGGCCTATCCTTATTCCTCTTTTTTTGTTTGTTTGTTTTGTGTTTTTGTTTTTGGAGACAGTCTGGCTTCCAAACTATGGCAGGCCTCCTGCCTCAGCCTCCCAAGGGCTGGGATTGTAGGCATGTACCACTACAGCTAGCCATTTCTCTTCTTTTGATTTGGTAGGCAGTTCTATCAAAGTACTTTTGACATCTCCCACTGTAATCTACAATTTTTAATCGACTGAGGCCTTTATAAGTTATTAATTCTCTGAACTACACCTTTTTTGTTCCTTCTGTAGCGGGAATTGAACCCAGGGTCACCTACACAATAGACAAGTGTTCTACCACTGAGCCACATCCCCAGCCCATAACATCATGAGCTTCAGTTTTCTCACGGGAGAAGTGTTGAAGCAGGTGGCACTCAGGGATGCAGCCCTACTGGCAAGACTTTGAACACAGCTCACAGATGAATGAAAAAGGCTTAGCACTGGCCTTAAGGATGGGAACTGCCACACGATCACTTGCTGTCATCTGCTGTTGCTATTCTTTTTTTTTTTTTTAAGGTTTTTTGAGACAGGGTCTCGCTTTGTGGTTCAGGCTGGCCCTGAGCTCAGCCTCAAACTCACAACACAGCAATCCTCCTGCCTCTGCCTCCCGAGTGCTGGGATTACAGGCGTGAGCCACCACGCCCGGCACTGTGGTATGTGGTACTGGTTACTGCTGGGCGTGAGTCTCCATGCCCAGTATTGTTATGTGGTTACCGGGGATCGAACCAGGGTCCTTGCGCTTGCAAGACAGGCTCTGGAACCACTGAGCTATATCCCCGGCCCTGCTGTTGCTATTCTTTGCTGAGACGAGAGGGAGCTCCCAACCCATGAGCCCTGCCTGGGCCCGGGGCGCTGTGCCGCCCTCTCAGCTCCATCCTGGTGCTCTGTGTACCCCAGGCCCCAGGGTGAGTCACCTACTTCAGCACTGGGGCCACCCCAGAGACAAAGCACCCCTTTGGAACCCAATAGAGTCCTCAGTCTGCAGGTGCTGCTCCTGTAAATGTACCCACTTACTGAGTCCCAAGCGTACCCCCAAATCTCTCGCCTACTCATTCACCCATTTCCTGACCCAGGGCATAAAGTGAAAAACCCAGGTTGCCCAGTGCTTGCGCTTCCCAGCAAGGCTGGACACAAAGAGGTCTGGCTTCCTGTTTTTCTCCACATCGAAGACAATGTCTTTGTAGCAGTCACCTCAGTGCTGTTTTTGTTTTTGCTACTTTTTTATGGAAGATTCACTGGTGGCCACAGCTTCCAAGCCCTGTGGCATCTTGATTCCTAGGCACATGAGCCTGTGTCCGCCAAAGGGAGAAGGCGTGTGTCCACTAAGCTTTGCTGAGTGTGTTTTCCCCACTCCTGAGACCCTGGACTCACTGCTCCAGACCGGCAATCCGGGTGAGCAAAGTGTCTCTGCCCAGAAGCGCCATAAAATAAGGCTGTGCGGACCTCTGTGATGGAAATGTGAGTGACTAGAAGGGCCCTCGCGTGGCACGTCCCAGGGACAGAGCTTGCCAGCTTAGCGTCCCAGTAATGTTCCAGAGCACGCCTTCCTCAGAGGGCAAGAAGTAAGTGTCATCTGTTGCCTCAGGGATGTTCAAGAGGCAGTCCATGCCTATAATCCCAACACTGAGGGCGGCTGAGGCAGGAGGGTCACAAACCTAAGTGTTGCCCTGGCAATTTAGAGAGACCCTGTCTCCAGAAAGGAGAAAAAAACTCAGTTGTGATCTACCCTTGATGTTGATGCCCAGTGCCACAAAAAGACGCGCCACACGAGGGCCCTTCCAGCCACTCACATTTCCATCACAGACCTGTCTAGGTCACCCTGTAACTTTCAACCATGACCAGGCCCACGTCCCCTCTCACTGGTCAAACATGCAGTCACCTGCCTATTCCCGCAGATGGAACGATAAACACGCAGATCTTGGGGCACATCTCACAGTGCCTCTCGTGAGGTTATCTCGACTTGTTACTAAGAGCATAGGAGATGATTTTCTTGTTTGTTTTTGAGATAGGGTCTTGCTTTGTTTTCCAGCTAATGTTGAACTCACAGGCTCAAGTGATCCTTCTGCCTCAGCCTTCTGAATAGATGGAAAAATTGCACTCCCATCAGTGATGTTACAGATTCCTCTGTGACAGAATAAAAAAATTTTTTTAAAGATAAAAATCATTTCTATGGAGGTCTAAGCACTGTACTAAGCATTGTATAGACATTGTTTTATTGTATCTTTGTGCACTCCAAGGTAGCTTTAGTTCTCTTCAGAAGTGAGTAATTCGGACTGGCCTTGAACTCATGACAATCCTCCTGCCTCAGCCTCCTGAGACTGGGGTTACAGGTGTCTGCAACAAGGCCTGGCTTCTTTCATTTCTGATCTGACTTTCCTTAGTATCCCTTTACAATACAAACTTGCACTCAGAGCCACTTTCTCTTCCCACTTTCTTGCCCCTTTACTTCTTATTGGAACCCTAACTGTACTCTCACCTTTAGACATTGCTTTCATTTGGGCCGCGCGGTCTTCTGCTGCTGAAGGAGGTCGAGCCGTTGTGAGGCTCACCACGCTATGCTGTGGTAGCTTTGACGGAGGGTCCGACTAGAACGACAGTTAAATTAGTCCCTAGAAGGTCTTTTCTGCCTTGAGTTACCTTTTGATTTCCCTTCCTAATCCCCCACAAGCCTTCAAAAAACATGAACGTGCCTGTGGGTTACGGATGGTTTAGCCCTGAGAAGACGCTGGGCTGCTTCCGCTTCCCAGACTCCGCTCCTGACTGTCCGCGCTGGTGCGGTCACCGCTCAGAGGGTCCGTGAGCAGGAGCGGGAGCGCGGGGCACTTGTGTGATTGTGTCGCTGGCAAAATCCTATTAGTGGCAATTCTATCTGTGCACAGAAAGTGAGATATGATTTCATTGTTTGGGGAAGATCGCTGTGCTGCGGCCGGGCCTCTGAGGCGCAGGGGAGGCAGCAGGAGGCGGGAGTTCTGCTCCAGGAGTCTGCCATGCTAATCTTGCATCTAAGAGGATGGCGTTGTGTTTCCTCCTGGTGCCACTGGGCATGGGAGCCCCGAGCCAGTGGAGACCAGGAGGGCCCTCCAGGTGGGGAGAGCAGGCGGTCAGGCCTCCCCGCCCCGGGGGAAGGCTTTCCTGGCTCTTGGCTTTGCGGGTCCTGCGCCTGCACCTCCTGATTCCCCCGCGTTTAGGTCCCAACCTGCCAGAGGAGGGAAGGGCATCCTGAGGACCTGTGGCCTGTCTAACAGAGCCCTTTCCTCTACCCCCCGCTGTGCTCCCCGTGTTAGCAGAACCAGGGAGGGGAGGGTGGGGAGCTTCTGCCCTTGATCCCCGACCTGGCTGGATTCCACTCGGCTTTCACACCACTCGTACTGCATTGTAGGTCACAGGAGGAGACAGGTAAGTAATACAACCAGAGCTGTGGATGAGGCAAAGACTATGGTCATTGGAGCTGGCTCCTCACCCGGAAGAGCTCTGGCGTGTATGGTCTCAGAAGCGCGCCCCGATCTCGAACTCACTGCAACTTAGGCCGTTCTCAAACTCACTTCTGCCCGCCTGCCTCAGCCTTCCAAGTGCTATGGCTGCAAGTATTTGCCACCATACCTGGCTTGCAGGTTTTTAAAATAACTAGCTTTAGTTTGTTTCTATTTTTATTGCCTTTTTTCATCCCACTTGCAATTTATAAATATGCTGAATATTTAATTTTTTTAAAAAATATAGGGTTTAATTATTATTTTGCTAGTGGAAGGCTAAAAGAATTAGAAGATAATGCTGACACCAAACTTCCTCATAGTACCTGCAGAGCCAGGTCAGCTCTGCTCACCCAGCCTGGCCCCGGAGCCAGCTCTGCTGCTCACCCACCCTTCATTGTGATGGTGAAGGTTTACCGGGCCCACTGTCACTCCAGAGGGGAGAGAAGCCCACTAGTGTCTGCCTGTCTGTGAGGGTGGGTGACGTTGGCACCACACACGGGCAAGGGGGTCACAATGAGGCTCAGGCCCATGTACAGTCCGGGGCCCCCAGTGTGGTGGGCACTTTCCCTGACGGCATCGAGGCATCTTCCTAGCAGGCATCACCCAGTTCGCATCCAGTGCTACAGGGAAAATCCTTCACTCCAGTCCTTCCTTCACACGCTGGCGCTGAGGACAGGAGTGATGCAGGGATGGGCTTTGGGAGTGTGTGACCTGCGGGCAGCTGTGCAGGGAGCACCAGCCGCTGGGGCTCTGGGCTCTGGTCCGTCAGACTTCCAGAAGAGCACGCTGGCGGTGGGGATGGTGCGGCGAGGAGATGCGGCTGGCGTCTCAGCTGTGTTCCCGGGGTGGGGTTCTGCGGGGCCGCTGTCCAGCTGCCGCGTGGGGCACCGAGGGAGAGAGGCATCCGGAGCTCCTCAGCAGGAAGTAGTTGCTCTCAGGCCCCAGTTCTGAGCTCTGGGCTTGTACAGAAACAGGCACGTGTGTTTCTGCCTCTGGCAGCTGGCAGGTCCACAGGAAAGAGGAGCTGGGCGGGCTGGAAAAGTGAGTGAGGGGGGAGAGCTTCTGTCAGAACATCGTCGGGGCGGCTCCACCCGGGGACTGTGTGAAGAAAGGGAAGGGAACCATGATGGAGCCAGAGGACCAAAGGACACAAAACCAAAACCAAAGCCACAGGACCAAAACCAGAACCAAAGCCTCTTCCAAGCCCGGACAAGAGAGCAGCTCACACATGATGTAGGTGTGGGGCGCAGAGCGGGATCAAATCCCAGTCCCTGCTGTCCTCAGTGTTCGTGAAAACCATTCTTCCCGCAGCGTGGGCGCAGGTGCCCCTAGTCTCCAAAATGACAGAAACAGTGAAAATAAAAACCAAGACGACAGGGAGAAAAAACCTAACTTAACTTCTGCTTGGAAGTAAATACCTTTATTTATGTATGATTCAGTGTATTCTGTTTGAAAACACTGAACTCCCCAACAGAACAATCGGTTTAAAATTAACGTGGTTTATTAACAATTAAAAGTGATAACCTGAGTTGGAGAAGATTGGAGGTGAAACGCGGGCTTTCCTTTGATAGGTAGAGTAATTACAAAGTGTGCTTTTGAAGTTCAAGAAGACAGCCTTAGGACACAACATTTTTAAAGTCAAAATTGGCTTGCACTCTGCTCGAGTGATTTATTTTGCACTAAGAAATGGGTGTGATTTAAAATTTCATCCCTTGATGGAAACGCTGGAGGGTGACATGAGTTTTTTCTCTTTTCTTTTCTCAGCCTGCTCAGCCTATGAAGTTTGCTATCTAAAAGGTAATCTTCTGAAATTCCTTAGGAATTTAAGGAAACCTAATCTCCTGGTGTGTAAACAAAGGGCCTGAGCATGCTGCTCTCCCTGTGACACCAGGAGGGGCCGGGTGGCACTGGCAGGATCCCCAGGTCACTGCAGAACCCCCTGGCCAGTCTTGTATTGTTGCCTATGTACTTACCTTCACCTCTGCCATTAAACCTGCCCTTTCTCTCTCAAAAAAGGCTTAAAAGGTGGTGGTGGGGATTAAAGAAGCGACTAGAACGTACTCAGAGAGGAAAGTTAAAAGGAACCAGGATTTAGTTACAGTGGAAGACTAGATTATCTAAAGAATGGGGCATTGAGGAAAGAAGATGGATAATAGCTTAAAACACAGCTTCATGGCAAAAATATTTTACATATTTCAGTGAGTGCTTCCTGTGTCACCAAGGGAAAGACATGCATTTAACAGACTTGGAAAAGTTTTCAACAGTTTGTTTATGTGAAGAACAAAATACTGAAGTGTGTGGATGGTACATGCCAGCTGCTGTGCCAGCCAGCTTCCCACTGCGGGTGCACAGCACCGACAGCCACAATTACAGGAGGACAGGCTTGGCTTGGTGCATGTTTCAGAGGACTTCACCCATGGCCAGCTGGCTCACAGACGGAGGCATCATGGAGGAAGGTGTGAGCTGCTGAGGAAGCAGACCAGGAGATAGTGGCAGAAGAAGGAGCCGGGTCAGACGCAGACCCCAAAGCCACACCTCCACGGCCACCCAGACACACCGAAAGTGGGCTTTGCTGCCCCGGGGCGGCCCCCACACTAGTCAGTTTGTCACTATTACACACTAGCAATGCTCTAGTAGCTGCAAGGCTATAGTATTTTGGACTTCAAGAGGATTTCCATGGGACATGTAGAGTGTGATGTGTAAAGATTTGCAAAATCATGTCTCTAGACCTTGCACTGGACGGGCAGAAGAGGCACTTACCCCCAAAGATGTAGATGGAGCAAAATGTAGTAAAAACAGAAGGTAGAAGTGATTTTTGAATATTCATTACCTTTGTTTTTATTATAATTTAATTGTAAGTGTTATAATTTAGTTTTTCATAATGGCTATTTTTTAAAGTTTTGTTTTGTTTTAATCGGGGATCTTGCACTTGTGAGGCCGGCACTGGAACCACTGTGCTAGGTCCCTAGCCCCTATTTATAAAAGCTGGTTTGTAGCACGCCTGAAAGTTTGTCACCTCAGGAACCAGTGCAGCCAGCCCGGCACAGCGTTAAACTGTAGTCACACTTGGCGATGATGGACTATGGCGGTCAGCTCCGGCGTGGGGAGTGGGCTGTGAGGGCAGCAGCCGTGACTGCGCACTCGGTGCTTTCAGATATGTTGCTGGTGCGATGAAGTGGAGGGAACATGGTTTCTGTAAGATGGCTGTTCTCGTGCCAGCACCTCCTTCCTGCCCTTGACCACCACGCAGGCCTGAGGTGGATCAGTGACGGTGTTGGCCGGGGAACTGAGCCTTCTCTCTCCAGCGTGGTTTGGCCTTTGGCAGACGAGTCCCCGAGGGAAATTATGCGGCCTCCGGGCTGGGCTCTTCCTTCTCTCAGCTGGCGATGTATGGATTTCATTTCTAAGTGCCATACAGTTCTGACCTTCACACTTCTGATTATCATATCGTTCAATACCTGTACTGTCCACGACACAGAGGAGCTCTCTGTGAAGTCCAAACCCACGCCATTTATTATTTATTTGATTTCATGACTTTTCAGAAGGGTGTCGACTTAGAATCCGCAGTCATCGGGATAACCCCAGTGCTGGGCCGGGGCTGCTGGGAGCTGTGGCCTTGAGCATCTCCCTGTGCGAGGGCGCCGAGTGGGGCTCCCTTCACAGTGCAGTGCCACTTTTTATCGTTTTTGGTTTTCTCTTTTCATTTAAATGTAGAACAAATAGATATTAGTAAAATATTTTTTAAAAACACTCTTCTGTGAAAATATTAACCACAATTTCATAACCAATTATTAAATATTAATAATAATTAATATACTGTGTATCATAATCTTAAAAGAGTGACCAAAGTGTTATAGTACAATCCGTGAATGAAAAGGAATCTTATAAAAAAAAAACCAAATAGATAAAAGCACGAAACTTTCTTCTCAGTGGACTAGGCAGACCTTTTATTGTTTTTATTTTTAAGCTACAAAATAGTGCTTCTTGTATGAAATTTAATAAATATCAAAATACACAGAAGAGAAGATCCCTGATGTCAGAGTGTGGATTTTCTTTCCTTCTGTTCGCATGTCGGAAGGTGGTAAACAGAGGCGGTGGTTCAATGACATCAGCTTTGGGGAGTATGTGGCCCAGCCTGGAGGCCAGCACTGGCTCTGGAATCCTGGCTCCACCTCACTAAGGGTGCGACCTGGGGTGGCACACAGAGCCCTGTCAAAGGACAACGGCAGACTCTGCCTGGGGGTCGTTGTGAGAACTGTGCACCACACAGGCCCTCAGTGCGCGGTGGCCACGCTCTTGCTTCTTTTTCACAGATATCCCCCGGCCGAGTCCTGTCTTTTTGTTGGACATTCGCGTGACTTCCAACTTCCACAGTTGAGGTGAAGTCTCTTACAGCTACACCTCGGTGCGCAGGTCAGGTCTTAGCTGTGGCATGCTAAGTGTGCACACTGTAAGGTTTTAAGCCTTCTGTGCACAGCTAAAATAACATCCACACAGAGCACAGTCATGTCCCAGGCTCACGCTTCTCAACGCCAGTGAGTGGCCTGGGCTCTACAATTTCCTTATCAGAATAAGAACCTGGGTCTATTTCCATAATATATACAAATCTATGCTCACTATCTTAAATGCAAACTCAATGCCCCAAGATACTATTAAACTGTGAAAATTAATTATATTTGAAGGCAAGCATTCTTTTCCAGATTAATTCACCAGGTTGTCCTAGGCGTGGAAATAGATCGGTGTCAAGTAAGACCGTGGCTTGTTTTATGTGCCAGAGACCCCAATGACGTCAGAACACGGGCCCACCCATCCCGGGCCAGAGGGCCTGGGGCTACCAGACGCCCCTCCCCTGTGGCTGTGAGGCAGATCGTGTCCAGGGAAGATGCTTCGTCTCCCTGTGGCACCTTCCTCCGTGTAGGACGTGAGTCAGCCCAATTGCACCCAGCCTGGCATGCACAATACCACGACAAGTTCCCAAGAGCACAACTTCCATGGAACAGTCAGTGCTGTGGGCAGGCAGAGACACCGTGGTCTAAAAAAGCTGAAGAACTTCTGGGTCTACGTAAAGCATAATTTTGAAAAACCAAAAGGCCCCTTTCACAGGCTAATGTGTAGGATCTCAAGAAGAGGCCTGTACACAGTGTTCACCGAGCTTGCTTCGTGACGCCATTCGATGTTGCTGAGTACCTTTGGAATCTGGAGTCCCATGAAATACTTTGGAAACAGCCGAGCACAGTGCAGATAGTACTCAGCTCCTCCATTATTTCACATGTTGCAATTTACCACCATTATGTTTTATACCCAAGTACATTTGCTAAGAAATGCGCTCCCTTATTTGTTGACACATGTGCCCATGTGTGCCAGTGCTGCGCGGACACACACAGACCCTCAGGTCGAGGAGGTCGCATCTCCCCCACACACGGCGACTTCTCACTCCAGCTGTTCAGGAGGAGCCCAGCAGCTCCGCCCTGATCCCGGCCACAACTGCACTGTAGGTTTCAGGGTGATAGAAATGAGACCGAGTGTCCAAACAAACAGGCTGTGCCTTGGCAGGAGCGAGACAAGGGCCGAGAAGAGTCACATCCATCCTGCCAGGGAACAAGATCAAACCCAGAGCAAAGAGCATCCTTTCACTGGGGTGGGCAGGCTGGCAGAGAGCAGCGCTTTGAGGTTGATGGGAATAGAAGGTGGCCAGTCTCCTCGCGCTGCGGTGTTTCCTATGACAGCCGGCGGCCCTTCACTCTACTGTGGTGACTTATTTCTGCAGAGCTGGGGTGAACAGGGCCCCACGGGGCTGCACTTGGCTTGCCATGCTGGGCCAAGACCCAGCACGGAGCTCTCTCTGCAGAGCAAGGCTTGGGCAACTGGGAGAGCCCTCCAGAGCCCCTTTCCTTAGGGGTCCTGGTTGCCAAAGCGGACTTTTAGTCTGTGGGAGACACTATGTTTTTGTGGTTCCAAGAAGTGAACATGTGCAACAAGCTGCTGCTTCCGAGGCCCAGCCATCATTTCTGGTACCAGGTAAGTGCGTCCGGGCTGCTGGGCCACACCCCCAGGGTCTGCAGTGGGTTTCAAATCCCCAGGGAAGTCCTGAGGGCAGAATGGCAGAAGTGATTGTCCACGAGGGACCCTGGGAGGGGAGCGAGGTACCCTGAGGTTAGTCCTGCTGATGCTTGTCATGCACCAAGCAAGGGGACAGCAGGTTAGAGCCCAGTCCTGATGGTAGAAATGCAATTCTAATCCAGAAATTACTATTTTAATTTGTTATTAGTATATGTTTGCAGTGTTTGGATTTACTGGCTGAGTCCAAGGATCACCCTCCTCCCACCTCCTGACCCCAGGGTCAGAATTCATCCCCTGTATCTGGGGTGGGAGCTGCAGAGGTAGGGGAATGCCGTGTGCTTCTCAGCTTGCATTGGCATCGTCCATGCACAGGGAGCTCAGGCTCATCTCCCCGGGCTGCTCTCATACACAGTCTTATAGTTATAAGTCAAAATATAGCCATTGTAGTTTTAAGGGCAGAGTAACAATTGTCGCTGCTGCCACCGAATGCCACCCTGGGTCTGTGAGGCCACAGTGGCTTCTCAGCTTCTCATCACCCCTGGAGTGGCCCAGGTGGGTCCCTCCCACCTTTGAACAAAAGCTTTGAACTCTTGCCTGAGCCTCCAACACCTTTTCTTTGAGAAGCCTCCTTAATTTGACTATTACCTGCGGGAAAATCTACTTGCCAAAATTCCAACAGTAACCAGGGGCTAAGATGTTGGAGGTAAATTAGTATTAGGTTTCTGGGCAATTTGCCCTAAATGCTAATGTATAAAAACACACCTGGATAAAGACACTTTTCTTCTGAATTGCAGATTCATGTTCTCCTCAATTTTCACCAACAAGAACGAAATGCTGGCTTGCTTTTTTCAAAACCAAGTTCATGAAATAGTGCTACTTAGAATCCTTGACTGGGACTTTGACCCTCACCACCCCTGACCTAGTGTAGACCCTCCAGGCACCTGTGGCCTGAGAGAAGCTATATAGATGTGTCATAGAATTCTGGCTTCAAGATCAACTTCTGCCCGTTATTTACTGACAGTGGGCAAGCGTTTCTCTTCTCAGAGATGAACTTCTGCCCCTTATTTACTGACAGTGGGCAAGCGTTTCTCTTCTCAGAGATCAACTTCTGCCCCTTATTTACTGACAGTGGGCAAGCATTTCTCTTTTCAGAGACCAGCTCCCCCTTCCAAAGCTGGGATGGGTCACAGTGCACGCCTTTTGAAATTCCTGAAAGCTCTGAAGAAGGTGGTGTAGGGGAAGCATCTGAAAAATAGCCATTCCACAGTTGTGCCGCAGACTCTGGGTGTCTCAGTTTGAGGGACCCTCCAGACTCTTGAGAAATCAGTTCTAGAGAACTTAAGTTTTCAAACTTTAGGAAGAACCCACTGCCATTAGAGAATAAATTCTTGGGCTGGAGATTTAGCTCAGTGGTTCTGCATCTGCCTTGCAAGTGCATGGTCCTGAGTTTGGTTCCTGGTAACCACACACCACAATGCTGGGTGTAGTGGCTTACACCTGTAATCCCAGCACTTGGGAAGAAGAGGCAGGAAGATTGCTGTGAGTTCCAGGGCCAGCCTGAACCACAAAAAGTGAGACCCTGTCTCAAAAAAAGGAAAATTAGTTCTTCCTAATCTACTTTTTAATCATGAAGATGAATTGCGTTTACTTTTCTGTCACTCAGCTAAAGACAGCAAATAGAAAACTAGTTATGCGTTGGTAGAAAGTAATCATATTCTAATATGTCATTTTCAGCCACTTTTATGTAATTATTAAACCCTTGTTACATATATTAGTGTTTCTTTCTGAGTATCCTTTTACTTGGAATCTCTTTAAGTCCAAGTTTTTAAGTAGAAAAAAACATGTTACTTGGAAAGATAATCTGATTGAAATCGGACTTTTTATAGTAGATGTTTACAATTTTAGAGATGGTAGATTTTAAGGAAAAAGGACTGTCA
This sequence comes from Petromus typicus, assembly GCA_004026965.1. NCBI lineage: Eukaryota > Metazoa > Chordata > Mammalia > Rodentia > Petromuridae > Petromus > Petromus typicus. The sequence continues at coordinate 3,178 of PVIR01023013.1, read as the reverse complement.
GAATTTGCTGTTGCTCTTTTAGAGGGTAACGGAAACTTGGGCCAGTAGGATGAGTGCACAGAGTCACCATGCAGACTCTAGAGATTGTTTCCAGAACTGTCCCGCCTCTAATGCAAAATACAGTCATTTATATAGTAAATGGTAAAAGGTGTAAACAAACAAATGGGATTGGTCACGGGTTGGTTGAAGCATGCAGTAGAGGCAGGTCGTTGTAGATTGAAGAGGCAGTCCTGCTTTTGGCTGAGGTGGAGTCATGATGAGGAGGAGTCACTATGAGGAGGAGTCACTATGAGAAGGAGTCACGTTGAGGAGGAGCCATGTTGAGGCGGAGTCACGATGAAGAGTCATGATGAAGCAGAGTCACGATCAGGTGGAGTCACGTGAGGAGTAACAATGAGGAGGAGTCACTATGAGGCTGAGTCACGAGGAGGAGTCACAATGAGGAGGAGTCATGAGAAGGAGGAGTCATGTTGAGGAGTCACAAGGAGGAGGAGTCACGAGGAGGAGTCACAATGAGGAGGAGTCATGATGAGATGGAGTCACGAGGAGGAGTCACATTGAGGAGGAGTCACGAGGAGGAGGAGTCATAGGAGGAGGATTCACGATGAGGAAGAGGAACCGTGAGGCAGAGTCATGATGAGTCACGACGAGGAGGAGTCACGACGAAGAGGAGTCACGATGAGGAAGAGGCAGCATGAGGCGGAGTCACGAGGAGGATGAGGAGGAGTCAGGATGAGGTGGAGTCACGATGAGGTGGAATCACGATGAGGTGGAGTCACGATGAGCACGTGGCTGAACTTTAGTGGAAGCCTGGCTTTTACCTCCAAGAATTTTGAACATAATCAATCTATAGTTTCAGTGTGAAGATGTGAAAAGACAGAGAACATGCTAGCTACATGCTTTCTATTTAAAAAAGTTACCCAAGGAAGTGATCCAGCCAAATGAGAAATAAATTAGAATAAAAAGAAGCCAAGGTTTACAGCAGAGAACAGTGACTTATAAAGTCTCCTCTACAGCTGTATACCAGTGACCTGGGATCCTGTGGCGGTGGGGGGGGGAGTTGTGGGATTTAGGGTCAGCACCAGTGACTTAGCACGACCCCACTTCACATAGTTGTAATAACTGATGACATAGTTGTAAAGGTTAATGTAACTTTATACTAGAATGACAAATTGTAACAGTAAAGCAATCTACAACTCAAATTTCATTTTATTTCAGTGAAGCCTAAGAGACGAGAGGAATGGAAATTCTGCTGAAGGTCTGATCTTACAGCTATGTGGGATAGGATATCAATTCTGAATAATTCTTGATTTTAATATAAAATACAGGTGTATTTATTGGAGAATTAGTTGGAAAAACCCTCATAAAGAAGGAAGCAAGTTGAAAGCATGGGTTGAAGGTAGGGATAAGACTAAATCAACAGTAAGAATGTGTCAGCATGCTTCTTCTGTCCCATCCAACAATACACAAAATAAAAAGCAATGTCTTATAATTTAAAAAGCAGAATTACTCCTTTTTTTCCTTTATAAAAATTATTTTTCACTGATCATACACATTGTCCTTACTAGTGTTTTCATACATGTGTGCATGGCATCATGTTTAAGTTGGGTTAAACATGTTTATCTCCCAAAACACGTGCCATTTCTTCCTTGGAAAACTGTCTGAATCCTTCCTTCCAACTGTTTCAACTGTGTGGAACATTATGGGCATCCTTCCTTCCAAGGGACCACCAGGGCTCCTTGCTGCTCTCTAACTGAGACTGGGTACCCACTGAAGGATCATCCTTTCCCTATGCTTCTCAATCTCTATTGCTTTTGGCCCCTGACGGCCACCATTCTACTCTCAATTTGGACAAGATCAACTGTTCTACAGATGAGGGAGACTGCGAGCCAGTCAGCTTTCTGTGCCTGGCATTTCATTTAACATTCTGTGCCCCATCCCATCCATGTTGCCACAAATGACAGGATTTCACTCATATTCCATTCGCATGTGTATGGACCACATTTCCTTTACCCCTTTGTCAGCTGGTGGATGTTAGGCTGTTTCCATTTCTTGGCTGTCATGAATGGAGCTTCAGTATGCTCCAGAGTGCAGATGTCCCTTGAAGATGTTGATTTCAGTTCCTTTGACTTCACACCCAGTAGTGGACTGCTGAATCATAGGGTAGTTCTATTTTTGACTAGTCAAGGAGACTATTTACAGTATGGTCTTTCTATTTATAAAGACACACTTATAAAGGGCTCAGTGGTGCTGCATCTGCCTCTCAAGTGCAAGTTCCTGAGTTCAATCCCTGTTTTTTGTTTTTTTGTTTGTTTGTTTGTTTTTAAGGCATGCTTAAAAGCAAATAACAATGTGATGTTGTGGTGCATGGCTATAACCTGGACTATTTGAGACAAGAGACAGGAGGATTGCAAGTTCAAGGCCAGCCTGCGCAATGTAGTAAGACTCCATCTCAAAATAAAATTTTATAAAGGGGCCAGAGATGTGCGATGTAGCTTAGCAACAAAATTGTTTTTCTTTTTCTTTTTCTTTTTTTGTGGAATAGGGGATTGAACTCAGGACCTTGCTTTTGCCAGTCAGGTGGCAGAAAGTAAGAAAGTTTTTGTATGAGACCCTGGGTTCAATCCCCAATAGAAGGAAAAAATAAATAATAGAATTATTTTATAAAAAAAGATGTGGAAAGGTATCAGCTAAATGTATATAAAAAGAAAATAAGAAGAGACTTGTTTTAAAAAGAAGAATGTGAGACAAATTACACTGAACAAAACAGAGACAAATACTTTTATCCTTCAAGGTATCCTTCAAGAAAATGTAACCATTATGCAGTAAAAAATGTTTGATTGAATTAAAACTATGTGTAACCACTGTGGCAGACAAAAAGTGAAGAGCCTCACAAAATGACAGTACCTCCAAATTATTTCAAAAGATAGCAATACTTCCAAAGGAGAACGTGCAATGTAATTCATAAAAATGTAAATGCAAGTGTCTACTCAACATACTAAAAGAGCCTTGACTTCTTCATATTCAGAGAAATACAGATTAAAATCATAATGATATAATTTCACATAGCCATTAGGAATTACTTTAAAAAATTATAATATTTCGCATTTGGAAGGCTATGAAAATCTGTTCACTCAAATACTGCTGGTAGAGATGTATATAAATCAAATATTTATTT
>PVIR01023012.1:0-27701 GCA_004026965.1 Petromus typicus | reverse complement strand
ATACTCTATCTAGAGGATCCTAAAAACTCAATTAAAAAACTGCTGGACCTAATCGCCAATTTTAGCTGCGTAGCTGGTTACAAGGTCAACGTTCAAAAATCAATAGCCTTCGTATACACAAACAGTAGATCCACTGAGGTAGAAATTGGAGAGTCAGTACCTTTCATAATAGCACCCCCAAAAATAAAATACTTAGGAATCAATCTAACAAAGGAGGTGAAAGACCTCTACTCTGAAAAGTATAGCACTCTGAAAAAGGAGATAGAAGATGATATCAAAAAATGGAAAGACATACCTTGCTCCTGGGTAGGAAGAACCAATATTGTCAAAATGGCTATACTCCCAAAACTACTCTACACATTCAACGCAATCCCGGTTCAAATCCCAACAGCATATTTCACAGATTTAGAGAAAAAAAAAATCAAACTTTCATCTCGAACCACAAAAGACCTAGAATAGCCAAAGCAATTCTAAGCAACAGGGACATGGTGGGGGGTATCACAACTCCGAACCTGAAACTATACTATAAAGCCACTGTGATAAAAACTGTACTGGCAAAGTAACAGACCCGAGGATCAATGGAGTAGACTAGAAGATCCAGAAACTTCTCCAGATACACTGAGCCACCTCATCTTTGACAAAGGAGCCAAAAATCCTCAGTGGAGGAATGATAGCCTCTTTAACAAATGGTGCTGGGAAAAGTGGGTTTTAACTTGCCAAAGGATAAAATTAGATCTAACTCTTTCACCATGCACCAAGCTAAAATCAAAGTGGATAAGAGACCTAAATATTAAAACAGACACTCTAAACCTATTGCAAAACAGGTTAGGTAAAACTCTTGAAGACATTGGCTTAGGGAAAGACTTCATGAACAAAACTTCTATAGTACAGGAATTGGCTGAGGAAATCAACAAATGGGACCTCATTCTTTTAAAAAGCTTCTGCACAGCAAAGGAAACCACCAACAGTGCAAACAGGCAACCAACAATGTGGGAAAAAAATCTTTACCAGCTGTTCCTCAGATAAAGGGCTACTATCTAGAATATATAAAGACCTCAGTAAAATCACTCCACCCAAATTTAAAGACCCAATTCAAAAATGGGCATCTGAAATGAACAGATATTTTTCAGAGGAAGAAGTAAGAGCAGCTAAGAAACATATGAAGAAATGCTCAACATCATTAGTCATTCGAGAGATGCAGATGAAAAAATCATTGAGATTTCATCTCACTCCACATAGAATGGCTGCCATTTCAGAATCAGCCAACGGCAAATGTTGGCAAGGCTGTGGAGAAGAAGGAACCCTTCTCCACTCTTGGTGGGACTGTAGACTCGTACAACCCCTGTGGAGATCAGTTTGGAGAATCCTCAAAAAGCTAGGATGGATGGTCCCATTTGACCCGGCCATTACCCTGCTAGGTATATACACACAAGAATTAAAAGACTCATATCACAGTGACATATGTGCACCCATGTTTATAGCAGCCCAGTTTGTGATTGCTACATCTTGGAAACAACCCAAGTGTCCATCAACTGGATACGGATAAAAAAGCTGTGGTTCTTCTACAAAATGGAGTATCACTGTGCCATAAAAAATGATAAGTTTGAATCATTTCTACTTAAATGGACATACCTTGAGGACATCTTCATAAGTGAAATAAATAGGGCACAGATAGGTACATATCGCATCTTTTCTCTGGTATGAGAAAATGAAGATGTAAATGAGGCCTAGCATTTTATGTTATATATTATGAAATAGAAAATGCTCAATGTAAAATAAGTTGAAAGGGGACAATGTTGAGATTGTAACAAAAAAGTTAGGAAACAAATTTTATGTATATTGGGGGGGTGGTAGGGTGGGTAGGGTTATGGGAAAAAATGAGAATTAAGTTGTGTCTTATACTGGTACAAATCCCCATTATGGAGTGCAATCATGATGTGTATATTTAATGTACCAATAAAGATTTTTAAAATGGTCAGGAGGCAATTTTTATTAAGGACTCAAGTGAACTATCTGACCAGAAACCATTTTTTTTTGTAACTTTTTCCTAAAATCTGGGGTTGACTGCGTAATAAATTTGTCTTTAACAACAATCTTTCCTTCTATTGAGTCAGGGTCTTGTGATGTATATTTTATCAATGTCTTTCATAAATGATCTAGGAAGACAGAGGAGTGTTTCTTTTTTTCCTGTTGGATACTTGACAATTTAAGATATTTGACTGGCTTATTTTTACTTCTTTTTAGACCCTCAATAATGAAGAATAATAAATGTCTCCTATTCCAGTCCCCTCTAACATTCATAGGCCAGTGAGGGTCTTGTATAAGGAGTGCTTGTGCTCCTACAGGGACTTCTGGTTCCCTGGATGTTTTCAGCTAGTGACTTATAATATATGATGTAGTATTCATCACCAGCCTTATTGGCAGCCTGGGTTACTGCTTGTACCTCACCAGAAGGAAGTGTCTGATTTGAAATTAACTTTGCATCTTTCTAGTCTAGTTTAAAGATTTGTGTGAATCCTCTGACGTTTTCAATGTATCTATCTGGGTCCTCTGAGAACTTTCCCAGGACTTGCTTGATCTGTTTTAGATCACTGAGGGAAAAAGGTCTGTGGACCCAACTGCATCCCAAACCATTATCTACTCTTGTAAGGGATATTGTCCTAGAGGAGCTTGAGGTAAGGATGGATACAGCCTCTGTAGAGATTTGGATTATTTCTTACTCTATCGAAAAGGACCTGTTCATACATGCCAGATAGGATCCTATCTTTCTAGTAGAGAAAGAGGAAAGAAGTCCAACCCTGTAGAGGGCTATATTGTAGCTGGCTCCTTCTCACACCCAGAAGCATGGGGATGAGAAGTCTCAGGCTTTGAAGGAAAATTAGGAAAAGCTTCAGCTTTGGTAATGATGGGTGAAGTTTCAGTCAGACTTATTCTGGAAACTTCAACCTCAGATTTAGTAACAGTAGATTGAATCTCAACTAAAATAGCCTTAGAAGTTCCACCCTCAGATTCTAAATAACAAGCACAGGAAGTTTCATTAGTAGGGGCTAGGACCTTCTGGCTCTCTTGAGAGTCATATTTATATTTTGAACACAACTAAGAATTTTGTCTTAATGCAAAAAAGATCTCAATATATGGTAACTCTTTCCACTTTCCCTTTTCTTTGCGGTATAATCTTAGTTGTGAAATAGCATCATAATCAATACTTCCCTTTTTTTCCCATTTTGGCTCTAGAAGGTAAGCAGGCCATGTGTGGGTGCAGAGAAATATTAAACTGTTCTTTTTTTTAACAAATAGGTTATAATATTTCCTCATGTTTAAGAACACATTCCAAAGGAGTAAGAGGCTCATGAAATTCCCCATCTGTAACAGAAATAAAATGGTGCCTTATATGTTTCTGTTTGATCCTAGTGTCCCTTGGATGTCCTTCGGGGTGTCCCCAAGCTTCCACTCCAGGGCAGGTAGATACCAACTAGAGGGAGATACAGAAAATAAAACTAGATTGGAATTATCTACCCTTACCAACGTGTGATTTTATTTTCTCCTGGGAATTTGATTTCTTACTCCAGTGAGCACAGAAACAAAGGGGGAAAAGTCACCTCCATTTTTTGTTCCTGCTCTATGCTTAACCTAGATTATTCTGCCAGCAACTCTTCCAGTATTAGCAAGCCAGAGGTATATGTGATATTGGTAAAAACTAAGAGGTTTAACCTGCTGCTTTCTTCTTCTTTGAAGAGGGGAATACTAAGTCAATGACCAAACTTGACACTCTTACAAGAGATTACTTTCAGAGATATTTGGGCAGAGATTCTGCTTTGCTATTCAAAGATAGCCATAAGTACTTTATTATCTTTCAGTCACTTATGTAAAGTCTTGATAAGACCAGACTGAGGGGTTTGGTTAGATCAAAGCCTACCATGCACCAGAACTAAATGGCAGACTTTGTATCCCCGGATGGCTATCTGTTAGTGACCCTTTACCAGTCTTAACTTGAACTTACTGATCATTTGAAAGACTCACAATTTTAGTTATAGTCTACAAGTCAGGGAAGACACCCTTATGAACTTCTTATGCACACTTTCAGAGAATGTTTGTGCAAATTCTATTTTATCTATTTATTTGTCATGTAAAGACACATATACAGGTCAGGCAGACAACTGTTTTAAGTCTTTTCTAACTTGCTTTCCCGAAAGACGCAGCCTGACTATCGGTCGAAGAGGACGACCACCCCCGATAGAGGAGGACCGTTTCCTCAGTCAAGGGTATACGAGTAGCTGCGCTCCCCTGCTAGAACCTCCAAACAAGCTCTCAAAGAAATCTAAAGTACACTCCTAGTTAGATGGAAAGAGGTTTAAGTGGAGCCTTCAACTAATTAGCATAGAAAGTCCAAATAAAGTTCAAGCCATTAAAAATATCGCATCTTTTCTCTGGTATGAGAAAATAAAGATGTAAATGAGTCCTAGAATTGTATGTTATATATTGTGAAACAGAAAATGCTCAATGTAAAATAGGAAGAAGGGGGAAAATGTTGAGATTGTAACAAAAAAGTAAGGAAACAAATTTTATGTATGTGGAGGGGGAAGTAGGGTGGGTAGAGCTATGGGGAAAAATGAGAATTAAGTTGTGTCTTATACTGGTACAAATCCCCATTATGGAGTGCAATCATGATGTATATATGTAATGTACCAATAAAGATTAAAAATTTTTTTAAAAAATTTAAAGATTATCATATTGCACTCTATAAATTCATAATCAAAGTCTTTTTAAGACATATTACCTACAAACAAACATGTTTGTCTACATAAATGATGGAACCTATGCTTAGGAGATACAAGATTTGGATAGTTTCTTACTCTATCAGAGAGCACCTGTTCATATATACCACATAGGATCTTATCTTGCTAGTAGAGAAAGAGGGAAGAAATCCAACCTTATAGTTCAACTCATAAAGGAGGCATATGAAAGGGTTTTTCCAGCATCATTCAGAGCACTCTGAGGCAGAGCATCTGATGATCACTGGCAAGTTCCACCTTTCACATTACCGAGGAGTTTTAGGTAGGACATAATATGGAAATTCTTTTTTGATTAGCTAGATGGGCGGTCGGGAGCCAGTTTTCTCCGGGGAACCTTCAGAACCTGTCAGAGAGGTTCATCAATTGGCCAGGGCTCATCAATTGTTTCCCCAGTTTCCACTGGCTCTTCACATTCAAGAGATTTGTCTCTGAAAGGAATCTAGTTACTTATCTGGTCAACATTCCACCTTGATTTCAACTGAGGATTCACCAGAGAGCAACTGGAGAAACCTTTCCTCTGCTTTAAGAGTGGCAGCCACCCTAGTGACATTTAACAGCTGGTAGAATAACCACTGTTTGTTTAATATTCTACAAGGAAAGATAAAAGCCTGAAGAGATCTATCTTACAACACTTCAAGTAACACAGTATAAACAATTTACACAGCAGAGAATAGACATAATTTTAACTAAGAACAATGTACCATAAAAGAAATAGGTACTTTGCAAACCTTTAAAGCATAAAAGTTAGAGTTAAACATCTTTGAAACAAATGCTAAAACAAGAACCAAAATGTATAGAACAAAAGTTAAAGTCTGTGGAAAAAAAGACCAACCTTTCTAAAATCTCTCAAGGAAAGAAAACTCTTAGCTCCATCCAGTATATCTAGATGGAACCTCCAAAATAACACAGGAGAGCAAGGCCAGGCTCTCCTCTTAAAACACAAGTTCATGCTCTCTAAAATCTGAGAATAAATTGTAGGAATGACTGAAGGGGTTCCAGTAAGAAAGTTTTATTGGGGGCGTAGAGGGGAGAAAGGGGGAGAGAGGGAGAGAGGGAAGGGAGAGAGGGAGAGGCTAGGTAGAGAGGGAGAAAGAGAGAGAGAGGAGAGGGGGAAGAGAGGGGGAAATGAGAGGGGAGAGAGAGAGAGAGACAGAGAGAGAGAGACAGAGAGGGCGCTTCTGTCTAAGAGAGAAAGAAAGAGGAACCCAGAAAGGTGGGTAACCCAAGGTCATCTTTTTCTAGTGGATATTTAAGGGCTAAAGACCATGAGGTGGGAAGGGTTCAAAATAGGGGCTTCCAATAAGATTCAAGGAAGTGGAATCTTAATCAAATGAGGTCCAATGAGAAATTAAGTCATACACAGTCCCTCCCCCATCAGGAGGCTCTTCTAGGTGGGCCAAATCCTTGGCTCTTTACCCCAGGGAATTTACATTACCACATCCCTGGGAGAGGATGGATCTAGATTGTGATTCTCCATTGACTTAAATATTCAGGAGAATGAGGCCTTAACTGGTCAGGGTTTTCCAGGATTTTTCTGATGTCCTTGACCTTTGGTAACAGTCTCCCTTTTGTGATTTTTCTCCAAGTACCTGCCCTATCTATCTTCCTGCCATATTTATTACCAGATTTTCTACGTATAATACTACCATATACACAAGCCCAAAATCCCAAGCCCAACTTTTACATATATTATAGATCATATTTTAATGTTATATTTTTACTGTTTCCTCCAGTTCATGATAATTTAGCTAATTTTAAAGATATAGCAATATGCATATGAAAAATTCTGCATTAATTGTATGCACAGGAATCATGGTGTTTGTCTACTGCCCTAGTTTCCCACACATGCGACATGATTGAGGAAAGGATTAAATATACAGATTTTATCATTAAATCTAGGGTGTAGCATTATATCTGAGCTATAGATAAACTTTGCTATTTATTAATTACTCAAATGGCTAAAAGACATCATTTAATAATATTTTCCCTATGATCATAATTCAAAATCAAAACTTGATTATGATCATAGTCTATTAGTAAAGTAGCTCTATGCATTCCGCTCCTTGAAATGCCCCAGTTATGTATAAAGCTATGAACCTCAAAGTTCTTTTCCCTTGCTGAGAAGTATGTCACCAAGTCAGTACAGCATACTTAATTTGCCAGCAATTAATTCTCGTAATGTCATATAACTTCCCAACTATTTCTTCTTCAGCTAACTCTTACTATTGACATTTTAACATAACACAATTTGACTGTCACTTTGCCTTGTTAACTTTTCTTACTATTCTGTGATTCAAGAATCCAACCTGTAAAGATTGTTCTGAATCTTCCAGATCAGACGCTATTTCTCCAAGATTTATAGCAGCAGAAAATCTTTTTGCATAAAAGGTGTTGTTAATGTTGGTAGGTGGAAATCCTTGTAGAACACTGATAGTCCAAGTGCCCTTTCCTCATACCCATGTTTATTTTAAAATCAACCACATTCAAAATGTATCTCCAGGGTAGTCAGCTGATCCTAAATTCTTCATTCTGTTTTTAGCATTATTTTGAAGAACTTTGTTTAAAACTGATTAAGACTGCGTAGATTAGAGACCAAGAGAAAGAAAATAAATGAGAAAGAACCATTGATCAAATAATCTATCAATAGTTTCCAAATGAAAAATGAGGATGATTTGATTTAATTTACTTTAAAAAATAGTTTGACTTCCTATATGTTTATGTCTGTTTCTGAGGCTTTAAAATTATTCAGTTTTCATTTCTTTCCTATAAATTCATAAAAATCATTCTTTATCTTGTTGAAACTTTCTAAACTAGAAAATGTCTTTAGAACTGTGAGAAGATATTCTTATGACATAAAGTTTTAATAACCTTTAACAATTTTATAAAATTCTTTCCGAGGAATTACAGTATGCTTTAGAGTGAAAAACAGGCTAAAATTTTAAATTACTGTGTATGTATTAGATGATGATTTTTCTCTGATGTGTTAAAAGTAATCCTGCTCTTATTGAAACTGTAAGTGATGTTTGTATTTATATAAACATTTTGAAAGTCTTATTACAGATCTGATAGGTCTGAAAATTTAATTTTTATACTTATGTTGTGCCTCTGATATTAGATTATTAAATTAACAAATTAGACAATTTGTACAAGGCCAGTGGATCAGCATTTCCAAAAACAAAATTTCTCTGGAAGATTTGTGAGAGAGGGAGGTAGTTACAAAACTTGAAACTAGTTTCTTATAAAATGGAGAGACTCCATGCCAACTGCAGAAGTGAGCCCAGGGTCTCTGTATAGGTGCACACAGAGCCCACAGGAACCTCAGACAGTGCCATTATGGTAGCACAGGGGTTGGGGCTTGCCTTCCTCAATGCTGACTGCAGAAGTGCTCCCAGAGACTCTGTATACATGAGTAGGCAAGCCTGCTAGAGCTTCAGGCAGCATCATTACAGTAGTGCATGGGCTGGATCCTGCCTGCCTCCACAAAGACTGCAGAAGTGCTCCCAGGGACAGCACATAGGTGCACAGTGTAGTCCCTGCCAGAACCTCTGGGGTGTCATTAGATACTTCTCACGGGGCTGTGCCTACTGCCTTCATGCCAACTGCACAAGTATGCCCAGGGACATGGTATAGGTGTATAGCCAAGCCTCCTGGAAACTTAGGTGGTGCCATTAAGTGCTGCATACATGGATGGGGTTTGACTGCTTTCAAGATGATTTCTCTGAGTGCACACAGGGACATTCCAGGTAAAAGGTACCCAGCAGAGTGCCCCGGAACCTCTGGCAGCACCAGTAGATGCAGATATACAGGGCTGGGAACTACTTGCCTCTACACCAACCACACTTGGTGTACTCAGTGACACTTTTATAGAAAAGGTGTTCAAAGGAGTCTGCTGGAACCTAATGCAGGTCCAGGCATGTACACAGAGTTGGGGCTTGCCTGCCTCCATGCCCACTATAGTGAGCATGCCCAGGGACATTCCAGGTAAATAGTATGCAGAGGAGTTGACTTAAACCTCATGCAGTGTCTTTAGACTAGGAAGCCCAGGTGTAGGGCCTGTCTGCCTCTAACCCACCACACTGAACATGATAATAAATATCTACTTTAAAATTTGTATTTCAATCAAATGGAAAACATACAAGAAGTAGATATATTTCTTGACACATATAAACTTTCAAAGCTGAATAAAGAAGATACAGAAATGTTAAACACCCAAATACCAATCTTTGAAATTGAAAATGTAGTAAAATACCTGCCAACTAAGACAAGCCCTGTTCCTGATGGCTTTACTGGTGAATTCTACAAAACTTTTAAAGAAGAGTTACTGCTTCTACTTCTCAAACACTTTAATGAAAATTAAAGGGAAGCAGTACTCCCAAATTCATTTCTGAAAGCAACCATTACCTTGATTGCAAAAGCAGAGAAAGATCCAACCAAAAAAGAGAATTACAGACCAATATGCCTAATCAACATCAATGCTAAATCCTCAATAAGGTCTGAATATTTATCTCAGTGGTTCTGGCACCTCCCTTGCAAGTGCAAGGGCCCAGGTTTGATCCCCAGTAACTATATACAACAATGCTGGGTGTGGAGACTCATACCCAAGAGCAATCAGAACTTCATACCATAGTGCCAGGTGTGATGACTCACGCCCCTAATCCCAACAACAGGGATGCATAGGCAGGACTCTGTGAGTTTGAGGCAGAACTCAGGGCCAGCCTGATGTACAAAGTAAGACCTTGTCTCAAAAAAAAAAAAAAAAAAAAAAAAAAAAAAAAAAAAAAAAAAAAAAAAAAAAAAAAAAAAAAAAAAAAAAAAAAAAAAAAAAAAAAAAAAAAAAAAAAAAAAAAAAAAAAAAAAAAAAAAAAAAAAAAAAAAAAAAAAAAAAAAAAAAAAAAAAAAAAAAAAAAAAAGCTTCAGTAAGATACTGGCAAACAGAATACAGAGAATTATCAAAAAAATCATACACCCTGAGAAAGTTGAATTCACCCCAGGGATTCAAGGATGGTTCAACATACATATATCAATAAATGTAAAACACTATATTAACAGACTCAAGGACAAAAAACGTATGGTCATTTCAATTGATGCAGAAAAAGTATTTGACAAAATACAACACACATTTATGTTCAAAACCCTACAGAAAATTGGAATAGATAGGCTTTATCTCAAATTAATAAAAGCTATCTATGAGAAACCATCAGCCAGCATCATACTAAATGGCCAAAAACTGAAACCTTTCACAGTAAGATCAGGAACAAGACAAGGATGTCCTCTCTCACCACTTTTATTCAGTGTAGTTCTGGAAATCTTAGCCACAGCAATTAGGCAAGAGAAAGAAATAAAAGGAATAAAGATAGAAAAAGAAGAAGTGAAACTGTCATTATTTGCTGATGACATGATACTCTATCTTGAGGATCATAAAAACTGCTGGACCTAATCTCATTTTAGGTTCACCATATATATGTTCTGACTATACTTTTCATATTTCTCCTGTTTTTTGTTTGTTTGTTTGTTTTTAAAGTTAAACGGAGAGCTTCTTGCAGATACAAACGGACTCATTCCAACATTGTGCTTTTAGCAGAGGCCATGGATGTTAAACAAAAAGGGGGAGCTAAGGGAAAGGTTCGAATTTGGCTAGAGCAGATGCACCATATGCCTATCTCCTGAGCCTGAAGGTTGAGACTTGTCTCCCTACAGACTTGGAGACCCTTAGGGGCTTGAGCGCACTCTCACCCATTGGTTGAGCCCTGTCAATGGCCTTCTTAACCACCCCACTTGTCTCTCATCCATGGCCTCACCTCCAGAAAGAGAGAGGCAGGAAGGACCTGGAGTCTCCGCATCTCTGCTGAGGCAACTCCCACAGATCTGCTCCTCCAATGAGGCCTGACCTCATGCCATGTCAGACATCTACTAGCAATGCTAGCCAGGGCCATGCCCACCACACACCAGTGTTTGGGTAGGTAGCAGGTACTTAAAATCAAGTCAAATCAGTTATATGTTATTACAAGTCTTTTATCTTCTTTGATATACTTAAAGCTAAAGATTTATGCAACTTAAATGTCATACAATATTAAAGATTAATAAAACAGTATAAAGATTAATACATATGGATGCATAGTAGCCCTTTTTTGTTTCAATTAAGTGCTAATCATATTACTTAAGTGAAAGATCTTCATGTAATGAGTGTTCAGCTAATTATAATTATTTTGTTTTTGAGACAGGGTCTTTCTTTGTAGTTCAGGCTGGCCCTGACCTCACTATTTTACCCAGGCCAGCCTTGAACTCACAGCAATCCTCCTGCCTCTGCCTCTTGAGTACTGGGATTACAAGCATCAGCCACCACATCTGGTACTGTTGCATGTTGTTACTGGGATCTTACTTGGGACTTTGTGCTTGCCAGGCACCCACCAGAACCACTGAACTAAATCCCAGGCCCAGCTAATTACAATACGGTAGATTAAATATAATTTTTAAAAAATATTTACCATCTGAAAATATATTCAGTAAACGTCAAACTTGGTTTGCACTGGATTCTAACTTGTGCTGCACTAGTGCTGAGTGGAGACTTGAAACCTGTTGCTTTTGAGAAATATCATGTGAGGCTTCCCAGCAGGGGAGGATACATGTGTGCAGTCACCAAATCAACCCTGGGGAAAATTTCTGGAACTATTCCAAGGTTTATTAGGCTCCAGGGTGTTTTATAGCACATATTTAAGGGGCATGGTGAGAGATGATAAAGGTCAAGGGTCCACTGATTTAGCCTAGGGTCTTACCTAATAAGGGAGTTTTTATGAGCAGGGGCTTATGTGGTACAAGCAAGCTCAGGGGAGGTGAGACCATGGATGAGAGACAAGTGGGGTGGTTAAGAAGGCCATTGACAGGGCTCAACTTATGGGTGACAGTGTGCTCAAGCCCATAAGAGTCTCCGAGTCTGTAGGGAGACAAGTCTCAACCTTCAGGCTCAGGAGATAGGCATATGGTGCATCTGCTCTAGCCAAATTCGAACCTCTCCCTTAGCTTCCCCTTTTTGTTTAATATCCATGGCCTCTGCTAAAAAGCACAATGTTGGAATGAGTCTGTTTGTATCTGCAAGAAGCTCTCCGTTTAACTTAAAAAAAAAAACAGTAGAAATATGAATAGTATAGTAAGAACATATATATATACATGGTGAACCTAAAATGAGGCCACTGGCCCACTGACTTAAATTAGACCATCCTGTAATAGGCCCATGCCATACAGACTCCCAGACATTATCAAAGGTAATACATCAAGTCCAAGGGTTTCATTAATCTGAGTAACAGTAAATGTTAGCTTACAGAGGTGTTCATGGAAAGCTGAGTCCCAGGTGGTACAAATACAGGAGGACAGATTTTTGTATTAGTCATAGTTAGTGCAGCAGTAGAGTGTAACACAAATATGGCTATAATTAGCATGTCAGCAACACCAAATTTTTTTCTCTAATAATTGAACTTCTTCACATAACAAATCCATCTGTGACTGAAGAGCGAGGATGGCAGTTCGAACTTCTCACATTGTGGCCATTGTTTGATCCAGGGCTTTAGACATATTGTGAGTTGATTGACTGTCGCTGCCATGGCAGTCTGGTTGTGGAGGATGATGGAGGCAGTGGCTGCAGCTGAGATGGCAGCTATGATGGAGACTATTATAGTGATGATGGCAGAGGCACCTAGGTCTCTTTTACTGCAGGGATGAAGCATAAGTTTAAAGAGAGAATCTCCACTGATCCATTCAGCAGAGAGGTTGACAGGGAGCCAAATTGCAGGGGGAGTACGAATTATGTATAAAAACCATATGGTGGAGTGATCAACAAAATGAGGAGGAAAATAAGGTATAAGACATACTTGGGTGTCAAGAGTCAGAGGCTGGTTGTAGGTCAGGGCAAATGAAAAAGGGGAGGGGAGGCAAGCACCAAAGGACAATAACTTGGCACTGGGTTAATATGAAATGTAAAACCTGAGCACAATCCTGCTGAGAAGGAAGCATTAGCTCCCAATGCCAGAAGGATGGGGGTGACATCAGGGGCATTTCACCCAAGATAGCTGGAAGTTGTGGTGGTGCCCTTAAGGCACCCTGGGAGGTGTTGTAATGCCCTGGGTCTATGGTTGGTGGGGCCTGATTGGGAGTGAGTGAGTTTACAGGGATTATAGTTAATTGGTTCATAGGTAGAAAAAGTCTGGTTTTAGATGTAACTGTGACTGAGTTTGTTGCTTGAGAGTACAAGGGGTCCCCATCCTATAATGGAGAGGTTAGATGGGACCTGGATTTGAAGGGGTAGAGGAGATAGGCATTGATCAAAGGAGACAGAGTTGTTGGGTATAATGTAGACATTGGTACTGAAGGACCCGCAAATCAGAACGGGATGGTGAGGAGATAGAATGGGCAGGCTGGGGTTTTACTTTAAGGTCAAGCATAGTGAGGACAAAGTGTGACTTTTGGACAGTTTGACTATACGAAGAGAATCTTGTAATGGAGCTTGCATCACCCATTAATTGGAGAACAGTGGGATAAAGAGGCACACAGCTAGAATTTGGGATAGAAGAAGGTTTAGCATTAGTGAAGCAGACAGATGGGGGGGCTCACGGTGGTGTTCCAGGTAGTACAGATAGGATTTGGAATGGATATGGAGTCTACAACGGTAGGATAAAAGGTGGAGTCATTACCAAAGGGGCAGGGTAGGATCATGTTCCAATCAACAGTAATTAGAACTGGGGGGGTTGACACTAGTGCCCATACTTGCATGTCTGAAGAAGCAGCGGCAGCCTGAGAGTTGGCAGTGAGGGCAGCACACAGCAGGAAGACCAACGTGGGGCCAGGAATGGGTTGAGGCAGTCATGGAGGGGCTAAGCCATGGTCTTGTTCACAGAGGGCCTTGACAGATCCCCAAGTTACCGGTAGGCTGTGCATTTTTTTGATTGATTGATGTCATCTCTTGCAGGGCAGGACTGAGTCTTATAGAATCAGCTGCTTCATGGCTTGAACCAGAGGATTTGCTTGACATTGCAAGCAGGGACCCAACACAGCTGACTCTTGTCCTGTGGAAAGTCACAAGCAAACCTTCATTCCATAGTTAGTAGGGGAGCTTGTCCTTTCCAGTGAGTATCTATGAGATCTTGCCAGAGAACCAGAGGAGTTTCTGGTTGGTATTGAAAGGAGGTCCAGTGTCGCTGTGCTGGAGAGAGTTGTTGGTCATCAAAGGTGAGAAAATTGAGAGTGAACAAAGCCAGGTGAAAGTGATCCTGTGGGGAAAGAGAACTTGGAGGTCTGTTTTCATTTTAATAGAATAGATTTAAGAAATTGATTAGTACATTCAGCTATAGTCTGTGCTTAGAGTTGTAGGGGATCCCTGTTGTATGTTTGATGTTGTATTTATGTAGGAATGTAGCAAAGATCTTAGAGGTATAGGCAGGACCACTGTCTATTTTAAGTTGGAAAGGGAGGCCCATGGTGCAGAAGCATCGAAGGAGGGGTGTAATTACTTGTTTTGTCTTTTCTCCTGTTTGTGCTGAAGCACAGATGAAACCTGAGTAGGTATTAATGGTGACATGGATGTACTTTTGTCTGCCAAAGGTTGGTTCATGAGTGACATCCATTTGCCAAAGGACATTAGCCTTTAGGCCTCTAGGATTAGTTCCTCTTTTTATTAAGGAGCCAGTGGGGAGTAGAGGACCGAAAGTGGAGCAGGACCTTACCAGTTGTTTGCATAGGGATTGAGAAATGGAGGAAAAGAGCAAAGACAAACTCATAGCATATTGGTGGAAATTTTTGTGACCATTGATTGCCAATGGTAAGTCTAAACGTGGGTCTCCTGTAGGGACTGTTGTGTGTACTGAGATAGCTTGGTCAATGACACAGTTGCCCTCTGTTAGAGGCTCTGGAAGTTGGGAGTGAGATCTAAATATGTTGGAGGTATAAGGAAGCTGACCTGTTTTCCAGAAGCTTTTGGGCTCCATAAATCAAGCCTCAAAAGGAGATCCAGGAAGGGTTTAAGAAGGGCATAAGGGAGGCCAGGGAGAAGATCTGCTACATATTTACTATCTACAAAAAGATTGAACAGTTCAGGAACTTGTAAAGCAAGAATAACAGTGGCAAGCTCTTTAAGCTGGTTGGATCTTACAAGGGATTCTCTTATACAGAAGAGAGGTTTAGCAGACTGTGATCTTGGGGGAGAAAAAAGGGCATAGTCATATCAAGTGGGGTTGCCATCTGTGAATACAGATGGAGCATTGGTTGAATCTTACAAGGGATTCTCTTATACAGAAGAGAGGTTTAGCAGACTGTGATCTTGGGGGAGAAAAAAGGGCATAGTCATATCAAGTGGGGTTGCCATCTGTGAATACAGACGGAGCATTGGATATGGGCTAGGAAGAGAAGGGACTGTGCAGGGTTAGATGTAGAGGTTTAAGCACTTGGAACAGAGGATGGGTAAGGTAATGACAGCTGAGAGTACCTGAGAAGTCTGCGAAGGCAATTGAGGCAGTTTCGCTAAGCATGATGGCAGTGTCTACCTCCTGGTTAGTAAGAGGTATGATGAGCTTGTCAAGATCTCTGCCAAACACTTGTAGTGCATGCTTGTGAAGATGGGTTATAAGAGTTCTGGTTAGAGGAACAGGGACTTGTACCCACGGTGAAGAAGTGCCATGGGACCAAAGAATCCACTCTATAGGTCCTTGGGACTGCCAGAGGCAGGCCATGGGGGCTCTGGGGAGTACAATGAGAATGACATCCTCTAGAGGCATTTTGTGATCAAACAAGAATAGACAGGCTGTTTTTAAAGCCTCATTTATTTTTTGTAATGCAGTATGGGCAGCTGGGGTTAACTCTCATATAGAACTAGGGTCTGTATTACCTCTGAGTAGATTGAATAATGGATCTCGGTGGGCAGTGGGAATATGTAGCCAAGGCCTGGACCAATTTAACTGTGCCAACACCTGTTGCAAACTTTCCAAGGTGATTTGTTGTAGGAGATGGAGTTGGGGAGTGTTACAGGAGGTCTGAGTTAAGTAACACCGAGAAAATTTAGTGGAGGTATTGTTTGAATTTTTCCCTGATTGACATGAAATACTTGTTGATCAAGAGCCTGAAGCAATTTAGGCAAAAAGGAGGTAGCAATAGACTTAGAAGGACTTGTAAGTAAGATGTCATCCATATAATGGTATAGATGGCATGTGGGAGGTATATGGATCATGAGAAGTGCAGCCCGGACTGCTATTTGACAAATAGCTGGGCTATTTTTCATGCTCTGTGGCAGTACCTTCCATTGATATCTCTGAGCTGATCCCTCATTATTTATAGGAGGAATTGAGAATGCAAATTTTGGGCAATCTTCTGGATGTAAGGGAATGGAGAAAAAAACAATCTTTGATGTATATAGCTATAGTCACCTCACCCACAGGTAGGGCTAAAAGCATAGGGAGCCCTGTTTGGGAAACTCCTAGTGGTTCCACAGCTGCAGAAGCCAATCAGGCAACCATGAGTATTTAATATAGTAATTAATTATTTCTCTCTTTGTGAGATGTGAGGTCTGCATAGACCCATCTTGCTTGTGTCTAGGGATGCTGCTGCTGCTATATCCTTGTGCATATCATGACAGTGCTAATCAGATGCCTCATCTCAAATAAAATTCAGTCTTTTCAGGAAGGTGACAGAATTTTATCCTTTCTATCAGAGAATCAGCACAGTGCCTGATACAAGGGCTGTCTTAATGTAAAATCTAAACACATGAATAAATAAACCAATAAAATGATATAAATACAGTGAACACTTTTTACAGATCCTTAAACAGCTTTCTTTCATGATTTAAACTCTACTGTAATGTTCCTATTTTGCCTTATTGCTAATTATTACAAAGGACACCCCAGACATTACAGGCAATTTTTAAATTTTTTTTACTCGTTATTTACAGAAAATATTTGTTTTCTTGGCTTAAAACAATATCTTTCATATGCTATGTCTTTTCCATACATTTTAAGATACCTTTTCCAGCATTATTACTTTTTTTGGTACACATTTGTGGTACAGAAAATTCATATTCCTGTGCAGAGTTGGTATATACACATAAATGAGAATTAAGATGTATCATTTTTAGAGCTATATGTATGTATTATATCCTGTGAAAATCTGCACATTATTTTATAAATATTATTATTTATTTGCTTATTACTAAAATGTGTATGCTAAAACCAGCATATGATTTGCAAAGTTAATCTGTTTTAAAATAAAAGCCAGTATGCTGCACTATCTGTGCAAACCACATTTCAGATTTTTGTTCAAAGATCTGTAACTTTCTGTGCGTGTACATGCAGAACACATGCACCTAAATTCCTATGGTAAGAAGTGTCACCATTTCTCACCATGAAAAGCTTTTATGAAGGTCTGTGCATGACCTACATTATCAACAGAGAATTAAATGAAACCAGACAACCTCTTTCTGCTCTCAGAAAAGTTTTCCTTTTATTAGATATTCAAGGAGAGTAGCTGTCAAAGGTCTTCTTGCAAGTTCACCTAATGTACAGTTTCCACATGTGTTAAACTTACAGTGTACTACTCACTTGGAGACAGGAGGGGATCCAATTGCCAGAGCTTCTAATAAAAGGCAGTTTCATTCTGTTTCATTGTGGAGGTATTTGGGGAATATTTTTCTTCAGGAAACTTTTGAAGGTTATTTCATGCAAACTATAGTTTAACTTTAGAGTATCTTCCCACTAATAAAAACTAAATTGTCTCTCTGGTGTGTGAAACTGAAAGTGTAAATGAGAACTAACATGCATAAAAGATAATCAGAAGAAAAGGTTCAAAGGGGAAGAGAGAAAGGAAAGAACAGAAAGAAAAATCAGGAGAAAAGCACGGAAAAAACAGAAACAAAGCTTTTGTAAATAGGGAGAGATAGAGGCATGGAAGATAGAGAAGTGAATGGGAAAAAAACAAGAACTAAGATACGTCATGTACAGACACAAATCCCCAAAGATGAATGTGATCATAATGTATACCTAAAGTCTACCAATAAATTTAATTATTTTTTTTACAAAAAAGCCTAGATACTTCATGTCTGAGCCTGGATGGAATTTTTAAGGTTATTCTTTTATATTTATCATAGAGTAAAACTTGAAGACATTTACCTCTTTCATCCTGGTCAGTCACAGGCTGCAAAATGAGGTCGATAAACAGCAGAACACCCCATTGCATATATTGTGCACTCAGGGTACATGGTTTAATTTTTAGCTTCCCCTTGCTATTTTGTATCTGATAATTCAAAGCATATTTAATGATTCTAAATTTTAAAAACTTAATATGTATATACAAATATATACAATTGGCAATGTAGGGACTCCCTTATTATTTTTTTAATTATCTTTATTGGTACATTAAATATACACATCATGATTGCACTCCATAATGGGGATTTGTACCAGTATAAGACACAACTTAATTCTCATTTTTTCCCATAGCCCCACCCACCCTACCACCCCCCCATATATATAAAATTTGTTTCCTTACTTTTTTGTTACAATCTCAACATTGTCCCCTTTCATCTGGGACTCCCTTATTATTAAGAAGATAAAAGTAAGGTGTTATGCCTGAAAGATAGATGATTTCCTTTATCACGTATTTCCCCACCAAGTCTCTCACTTTCTACTTTAACTCAAGTAGGTAATCGAGTGGTCATAATGCCCTTGTTGTTACTTGGATTTCTGGTGTTTGAGCCTTTATAGGAAATAAGATCAGCAGACCCTCTTGTACTATAGTGGTGCTCACATCTGAAGGATGGAAAAATTATTAACAATAAAGGAATTTACAGGTAGGGTCAACTTTGAACATAAAAGACATTAAGAAGAAATGAGAGTTGTCAGCGGCATCCGAGGATGTCCAGTGTGTAGACTGGGAGAGCCTCTCTGGAGTCACACTGGAAGCATGTTTAGTTTCAGTCTAAAGCTGACCCCTCCTTCTAATCTCTGGATCTTTTCCAGCCTTCTCTGACATCTTTCTCTATTGATTTATTTTTTTCTCTGACTCATATCTCTAACTCTTCCTCTCTGCTGGACATCTGCTGTCCTGTGCTACCCAAGCTACCTTTCTCTTTTCTAAAAACATTACACTTCTACAGAGAACAGTGGTCACGTGGTCTTGCCTCCTTCAAAATCTGAGTCATGTTTATTCCAACTCTGGTCACGCGGTGGTGCAGACTTCAGCCTTGATCATGTGTAATTTACATCCTCAGGTCTCAGCTTGCACCCAGAGATGGAGAAGCAAGTTCAGTCTGGCTAAAGTCCTTCTCTAAGCTTGTACTTGTGGGTGCTAAGAGAACATTTCTTTTATTTGAGGAAAAGGGAAAGGAAATAATTTGGATCCCTAGAGCTTCTGACCCCCCCCCCCAACTGGGAAATTACTGACTTATGAGTAAGTATTTATATTAGCACATTATTTTTAACACTGTTTAATATGAATTGCTGTTACTTGGACCTTCTGCCCATTCCATTGGTTCCTTCCAGCCATGACATAGACTTTCTCAGGAAAAACAATTTGTCATTTTTGCCAAGACCACATTCCATCCAGATTTTATTATTCTGTCATTTATTCTTTCTCTCATATTTTTCTTTACTAACCCATTACTAAATTTATTCACACTTACTGTCATATTACTTAAATTTTATCAACTACTCATATCTCACTGTGACATGGACCCTAACTGTGGAATGCTGAAATTATAATTTTTTTGACAAAGCCACCATACTTGGCATTCTTGAGAAATAGAATCTTACTCTATGTGACCCTAAGCAGAGAAATGTCCTCTGCTATTTATTGCCAAATTTCATGGTATTTTGTTTATTTACTGACCTTTTTGGTTTGAACCCAGAACCTCAGGGCACATGCTTGAAAACTGGGTTAGCACTAGCATCAAGCCATCACTCCTCCTTTATTTTCTGTCACCTTTCTGATGAGTCTTTCTCTCTGTCTCTCTGCCTCTGTCTGTGTCTTTCCCTCTTTCTCTCTCTTTCTTTCTCTCTCATTCACCTTTATACCTCTTATCTATCATTTTCTGTGGCTCTCCTCTGGAATCTTTCCTCTTGTTTTTTCTCTCTGCATAATCATAGTCTTTCTCAGAACTTCAGTTGCCTACACAGTCCTACTGGTTTCTTAAGGACCTCAAGGTCAACATGTATAAAAACAAACTCATCATATTCTTCCAGACTCTCAGCCCACCACTTATTTCTCATCTGAGGAAATGGTGCCACAAGCGACCTGTGTTCATATTGAACTTTGGCATCTATGAGGTGATTCATACATGAGCGAGGCTGTGAAAGTGGAACAACATGCAGACATTGCCTAGAAACTTGTCTGGGCCAAAATTCACAACTAAGAGGAGCTATATGACCTATGTTCTGAAGGAAAGAATAGAACTTAAATATGATTGTAATATGTAGAGCACCTTCTAACTAATATTTTCAGTCTTACTACTATTTTAAATAATACAGCATAAGAAACTATGAAGAAAAATAGTTGCATTGAAAAAACTATGAAATGCATGTCGTTTATCTCACAATTTAGGTAAATAAGATCATGCTATTATGTATCCTTTACTTAGTGTTCACAAAATAATAAATCTTCACTTTCTCAGTACAAAACCCTTCTACTGTAGACTGTAGATGTGCTGGAAAGCTCAGGCTCATCCTTCAGATTGCATGAGAATCACTGCCTTCTCATTGCCCCTGAACACTGATCCTCCCTCTGAGTGTGCCCAGACACTATCATGTGCACTTGCTCAGAAAGAACTTATATGGCCATTATTGGCTTTTGAAAGTGTCTCCCCCTGTTAACTTTGAACTTCTTGCGTTTGAGGTCTTTGCCTAAATCACTGCTATATCTCTACATCTTACTTACAAAAAACTCTCTGTGAAAAATGAGCATTTTAGGTGAGCTATAAAATCTTCGCTTATCTCATTACAACTTGTGAGCTCTGCAGCACTTGGAAAAAAAGCAGAGTGACTTCAGCATTCAGTGTGTGTCTTCTCTTTCCTATCACAGCCAGATAGTAAAGCAGCTTATTCATGTTTCCTTCTGCTCTGCAATAGGAGTGTACTTTGAAAAGCAGCATCTTCCTTCTGAACCCTGCAGAGCTGTACTCTCTGCCTGACCATCCTCTTAAATTGTAAAAGATGGTGTGAAGAATATTTGCTTACCTCAGCTGCATTTGTTATTCCATAGCTTGACTCCCTAGTGGAATATCCTGATGTGAGTCTATTTCATGACTAATGTAGTAAGCTGTTCATTGCTTGAATTAACAGCTCTTTGCTCCTCTAGTGTTTCCCATGCAATCACTATCAAAGACACAAAACAGTCAACTTCCCAAGATTTAAAACCCTCTGCACCATGTTTTTTGGGTTGGCTAAATAAAAAAAAGAGAGAGAGAGAGTGACAGAAAATGTTTAACATAAAAGCCTCATGACTAGTATTTGCCAGGGGTTTTTTTTCCCCCAGATTTTTAAACATATTTCAGAAATCTATCAAAGCATAAGCTTTGAGTAGTCCTGTCTACTGGACATCTCAGTGGACATCTTTTCACAGCTCCACCAAATGTTAGCACAAAAAGAGCAGCATCTTAACAGCACAAATTCATTATTTACAAAACTAGAATTTATACTCCAAGACACAGTATCAGAAGTGCTGTTTTTTTATGGGAGGCTGTAGATAAGAATGGTTTTCCTGTCTCTCAGGGCCCCTCCATTTTCTTATCTGATGGAATTTTCCAGGCTACCCGGTCTCTGCTTTTTCTTCCATGTGAAGGACCTGTGATCATACAGGGCCACCCACATATGCAGGATAATCTGTCCACATATGCACAGGCTCATTAGCAAGCTTGATATCCTCCTTAAGTTCTAGAGAGAAGAGCCTAGACAATTGGGGGAGTGTATTATTCTGCCCTCCATAATAGATAATAAACATCTTGATTAAAACATGCCAAACAAAATATAAGATGTTCAAATACATTCGATTTCAAATGAACGACACATTTTTATTACAAATATATTCTATAGACCATTGGTAAGTCTTACATATGTGGCATTCTTATACTGATTTTCTGTTGTATCTCACAATCTAAAATTAAATAGTTGTCTTGCAGTTCTGTTAACTGACACTCATTCTAGGCTTGGGTAGAAGTAATCTTGAACTCTGATCCAGACACAAAAACAGTATAGAACCAAATACACCAACATGTCAAAGAGATTTATCTTTCTGGTGGGAGTGAGTGTGCTTGCTGCCAAATTTCTTCTCCTGCAATTTCTTTCATACATTGCTTGTGTTCTATAACACAATAGTAAGATCAATGCTATAAGAAGATAATGGTTAATTTTGTTTGCTTCTCAAAGTAATTTATTGTGATAAATTTAAACTACATTTAAGTAATTGCAAGATAATTAACACAAATAATTTATTAATCATTTATGAATGAGAAATATTATGTACTATGTATTGCAAATTTTGCAGATTTTTATAACTCATTTATTTAAAAGAGTGAAAATGTAGTCTATTTCTCTTGAGATAAACTAATTCAGATTTCTGTTATTTAATAAAATTGGAGAAAATAGATAATACCTCAGCTATTTAAATTTGTCAAATAGCCATGCAGATGACAGCATCAGGATTCCCATCACACAACTTCTTTGTGTTTGCTAATTAGTGGTATTTGTGAGAATCTAGTCATTTCCAGTAACTTGTTCTTTTGATTAATATCTTGAAAGTAAGACCAGCTATTAATTATGTTAACAACCAACTCCTTGAAAATCATCATAATCCATTTTAATGGACAACACTTATTATTAATCAAATTCAAAAGGTTGAAGTGTTACAAACTTGGAATTTTAAACTTGCTGTGCTTCAGGATAAAGACAAGTAGCTGTAGAAGCAATCCAAGCATAGTGGTCCATGCTTGTGATCCTCCCACTCTAGGAGGCTGAGGCAGGATGATGCACTTGAAAAGAAAGAAAGAAAAGAAAAAGACAGAGAAAAGAGTAGGGATGTGGATCAGTGAAGGCCTCAGACTCAATCTCAAATAATGCAAAAAAAAAAATTAAGTGTGAAAATAAGAAAAAGGCAGAAATGTTACTTTTTTATGAAGAAAGTCAGTTTTATTCTTGAGAGTGAGAGTAATGTTTTGATTGTGATATGCAGGGACGCTTTATTACATGATACAAAACAAACAGGGAGAAAGTGAAAAATGAATTCAAAATGAGTTGTTTTATTGCTGAAAGGAAAAAGAATGGAAAATAGAATTTAGTAAGAAACACACAAACAAAGATTCATGACATTGTGGCATAAATTCAAGAGAAATGTCACTGAAAGAGGAAAGAGCTGAAGAAAAGATTTAGAAAACACGCTGTAGGTGGACTTTTGTTTTTCTTCCTCTTTTCACCTACGATTCCTTACTTCTTGACATTTGCTTTTAGTCCATGCATCGAGAGCTCAGTGGAGTTCTAACCATGGTGTTCTAGGCCATGTTGCATGATTTCAGTTCTTACTGCTGGGATCAGAGACTCTAACTATGATAATTTTAAAGACTGAAGTGAAAGAGCATTAACGTATCTCATTTTGCATGTCCACCTAACAGCTTTAGATCAGCAATATTCTTGTATTCTTTTTTTTTTTTTTTTTTTTTAGGTTTTTTGAGACAGGGTCTCGCTTTGTGGTTCAGGCTGCCCCTGAGCTCAGCCTCCAACTCACATCACAATCCTCCTGCCTCTGCCTCCCGAGTGCTGGGATTACAGGCGTGAGCCACCACGCCCGGCACTGTGGTATGTGGTAGTGGTTGCTGCTGGGTGTGGAACACCCAGTATTGTTATGTGGTTACCGGGGAATCGAACCCGGGTCCTTGCGCTTGCAAGACAGGCGCCGGAACCACTGAGCTAACTCCCCAGCCCTATTCTTGTATTCTTATACTCATTCATTTATTTAGGTCAATTTAATCATTAAGCTCTTACTTATGAAAAATTTGTTTTCAGAAGATACTGTTGAAAGTGCTACAGATGAAGAGATGGCAAGACAAATAAAGCTTTACATGAAAGGACCTTAGGGTCTGCTGAGAGGACTGTGGCAATCACACAAGCAGGTGCCCTAATACCAGAGTATCTCATGGGATGCAGAGAATTGTAAAGATTTAAAAGGACAATGTGAGACTAAAAAGTGGAGAGTGATAATAATCAGAGCCCCTGCAGACATGATATTTGTACAAAAGCGTGAGTGACTAGAAGGAATCAGCTAAGCAAAAATCTAGGGGAACAGCATGCTGGGCATAAATCCTGGAACTTAGGAAGAACTTAGGGTATTTGAGGGGCTAAAAGGAAAGGAGTGGGGGTTGGAGTAAGCAAACCATGAAGAGTGCAGAAAGTGAACTACCCTAGTAGAGACATCATGGAACAAATAGGCCAGAGGGAAAATTATTCAACTAACACTAAAAAATGATGGACAAAGTGCTGAGCACATTGGCAAGGTGATTTCAAAATTGATACATTCCCAAAGGCAAAGATTTATCAAGTGGATGATGGCAGAAAAAATGGGTAACATACATATAGGAGTAGGTGCTGAATTTAAAACATGTATTTTCCTCATTTTCTTTTCTGAGTAAAAGTTAATTGAGTTTGTCCAGTAATCATTATGTGTATAATTTACCTAATCTTGTGTTCTCTATGCAAATGATTGATGAAACTAGAATGTTTCCCCAGTTACAGATATTTCATTACATATGTAATGATCATCTGTAATAGCTAGTTTTTTTTCTGAAATAAAAAGCAAATTTAGAGTGGTCAAAATATACACTGAATGTTTAAACTAAAAATATTATTCCTTTAAAAAGCCATTTATTCCTCTCAAAATACTCCTGCCATCTCCAAACATGTGAATACCATCTTTCTTGCCACTTTTTAAAGCAATTCTGGAATATTTACCTTCCATACATATTTGACTCTCAATTAGAGCTAGAAGTTTCAGAACGCTAGGTCAGGTGAAAAAGGTAAGTGAAGACACACCACTTTTCAATTTGACAAAAAGTGTCTTAAGCATTTTTAGCCACTCAACACATTGAAGCAGCCAGGATAGTGCAACAAAAGATACAGAAGAGCATTTCCAGAATTACAATTGTTATGAAGGTGTTTAAAGCAAGAGAAAGTATTGTCAGGGGATACTCATGAAAATGTGAATTGTATTGTATTAAATTTTTAATATTTAAACATTGGATTTGGTTTTTTTGTTGTTGTATTTTTGTTTTGTTTTGTTTTGTTTTGTTTTGTTTTGTTTTAGATTTTTTGAGACAGGGTCTCGCTATGCAGTTCAGGCTGGCCATGAGCTCAGCCTAAAACGTACATTACAGCAATCCTCCTGCCTCTGCCTCCCAAGTGCTGGAATTACAGGCATGAGCCACCATGCCCGCATGGTGGTATATGGTACTGATTGCTGCTGGGTGTGAGTCTCCGCACCCAGTATGGTATATGGTTACCAGGGATCGAACCCAGGTCCTTGCGCTTGCAAGACAGATCCTGGAACCACTGAGCTAAGTCCCTGGCCCTGGATGTGTATTTTTTAACTGCAGTCATATTGTCAGATTTTCACATAGATGAAGTGTTAGAATATGGTTGGCACCAGGGTTCTAAGACATTAGCCCTGAACCATTCATGTCTCACTTCAGATTTCTTGATCCACAGGAGGACTTGGTCTCAATGGTTCAGCAATTTTAGACAACAACAACCCTTTCTTGTTAATATCAGCAGTAAAACAAATGGCCACCTAGGTTTAGGTCTCTCTATCAAGGTTTAAATAGTCAACATGATTACCATAATTCTCTAAAGATCTTAAGGAAACATTTATATGATACTTAGATATACATTCAATTTAAATACCTGGATTAAAATTGTACATTTTTTGTTGACTTTGTAAGAGAATGTTTCATAAGAAGATGAGTAAAATGATTAAGAATCTCTCTCAGAAATATTTTTAAATGATTTAATACAATCTAGTAATGATGTGTTTTACACTTAGTGAGTGTGACCCATTTTCCACAAAATACAAGTAGACTTTAACTTGATGCTTACATCATATGTAAACCAGATCAGGTTTTATTTTAATCATACTAGGAGTAACTGAGATGTGGATAAGGACTATACCAGTATTTCACTTTTTCAAGAAAAAACAAACAAAAACTCAGGAAGCCACAATTTATTGGATACAGGAAGGATGCCTGTTCATATGGTCAAATTGTAGCAAGTTGTGTCATCTACAAGGAAACTGTGACACCTAGAAGCTTCAATTGTCTCTTTTTTAGAAGATGCATTTCCATAAATAAGTTTCCAGTGTCCCTCTTTAGTTCTGCAATTTTATGATGTTTTATTAGTGGTTAGAGCCATAAGTTTTCAAGCTTGAGTTTCAAGACCTTGTAAATACCTACCATCTCTCTGTATTCCTCTTTCTGTCTCTCGCTGTCTGTCTCTGTCTCTGTCTCTCCCTGTCTATCTCTCTCTGTCTCTCTCTCTCTCTTCTCTCTCTCTCTCTCCCTCTTTTTCTCTCTCCTCTCTCTCTCTCTCTCTCTCTCTCTCTCCTCTTTGTCTCTCTCTCTCTCTCTTCCATTTAAAGGACTACGATCAGGAATATATTCTGCAGACTGAAATTTCCATTTAATGACCTCAAAGACAAGCCTTCTATATGATGATTTTTTTCTTAATCGCAAAATGATTTTCTGCTCTGTTGATTTTCTAAGGCTTCTTGACCACTGAGTATGTGGAATTATAGGGAAGCAGCTGGGATTTGAAAACTCATTACGATAAAGGAAAAGAATGAGTTGATGGATGGAGAAAATAAAAGAAATATATATGTATTTTTCTTAATTGGAAACAATGACCTGACAGTATACTGAATCTTTCACATTATATTTTACTGACAATTTCTAAATATATTGTTTAAATGATTATCAGTTATTTAACATTACATAAGGATATACAAATATATAGAACACTTCATCTTATATTAAGACTTTGTAACAGATTTTGAAATATAAAAAATATGGCGAAGAATTCATTGCTAATTCTATCATTTGTACGAATATCTTTATTTTTACATTTGTGCATTTACTGGATTATTACATAAATGCTTCATATCACGTTTTAAACTCATTTTATTCAGTTTGCCCACACTTTTAATATATTTCCTTCAGCAATTTCTCAGCACTGTAATAAGTCTTACAACACTGAAGTTTTTCATTTTGTTTTTTCATTAAAATCTTTATTGGTGCATTACATATATGTTAGCACTCCACAATGAAAATCTGTACCAGTACGCAACACAACTTAATTCACATTTTTTCCATAGCACTACCCACCCTGCCACCCCTCCTACATACATAAACATTGTATCCTTTCTGTTTTGTTATAATCTCATTATTTTCCCCCTTCACCATATTTCACTTTCAGTATTTTCTATTTAACAACATATGATACAATTCTAGAACTCATTTACATCTTTATTTTCTCATACCAGAGAAAAGATACGATATTTACCTGTCTGTGACCTACTTATTTCACTTCTGAGGATATCCTCAAGGTATGTCCATTTAAGTAGAAAAGATTCAAACTTATCATTTTTTATGGAGAGTAATACTCCATTCTGTAGAAGAACCACAACTTTCTTATCTAGTCTCCAGTTCATGGACAGTTCGGTTGTTTCTAAGATGTAGCAATCACAAACAGAGCTGCTATAAACATGGGTGCACATACGTCACTGTGATATAAATCTTTTAATTCTTGTGTGTATCTACCTAGCAGGGCAATGGCCAGATGAGATGGGACCTCCAATCTCAGCTTTTTGAAGAACCTCCAAACTGATCTCCACAAGGGTGGTAAGAGTATACAGTCC